>ML778189.1:969868-981463 GCA_009831015.1 Picea engelmannii
ACTTTCATTTTATTAATTATTAATTAATTAATTAAATCACTTTAATTAATTAATTAACCTTTTTACCTCTGAAAAACACCTTATCTCTCCTTGTGGCTTCCCTGGCCACTGAAAGTCACTTCTCATCATCCTATCCTGTAGCGTTGTTCCTCCTGATTCCAATGAGCTATTACACTGAGAAGTTCCTCCAAGTATTGTGCCCAAAATGACCTCTTCAGTGAATTTAATTAACCTATAGCTCAAAATACTCAAAATCATGGAAATCGTCGGAATGCAACAGAACCAAAGCCCATCTGTGTGGAATGGATCATAATGATGAAATAGGATGAGCAATGCAAGCTGGACCCCAAAATATCCCTCAATAGCTCCTGTACTCGCTATAATCTCCAATTGGCTACCTTGGTCATCATAACACTGTGTAATACCCTGATGTCCCAAAGTGGGGACATTACATAATCTCTTTCAAGTGTTGCAAAGATATTTTCAATTTTCAAGTATATTTTGCAAGTTCTCTTTACAAAGCAGGTTGCAAAGTCTATTTCTTTCAAGTCAATAAACCCTTTTTGTTGTAGTTTAACTAGGGAAATCTCTGAAGTAGTTAGCTTAATGCACGGGAAAACGCCTAAAAGTGACCTGTGAAGTAAGGCGGCCCCTCTCGGGATCTATTTTTCCCACCCGTTTTGGACATCCATCACTTTTAGTGAGTTTACTGGTGAGACCTCTTGGGTTTCGGTAAACTCTTCGCAAGTTTCCAAACAAAGAGCTAGCCTTGAAAGGGGCCACATTTTCTCATTAACTCAACATTAATTTATCTTAATAAAACACTCGATCAACAATTGCCCACGACTCCTTTAAGGCACTGGTATAATTGGTATATTTTTTATGTGATCAATCTTTTACATTCATGCACATTGTCTAACTTATATGGTTAAATCTTGCAAATATTGTATCCTTTGATATATGCATGCTTATGGACAAGTACTTTATGGGATTATCTAAATGATGATGAATGCTAAATGTTGAATGGTTTGTTTTATTTCAAGCAATAAACTCCTAGATTTAACTCTTTTGCTTTCTTAGTTTAAAGAGCCTTAGATTATTTTTATAGGGACTACCCCCCTTGGCTTCACTAGGAGTTGGCCTAGGCGAAGGAGTTGAGGATCAGGTGACAGCACCTTGACTTGAAACTTGCCCCCAAGGACACACCAAGTGGATTGAAAGTTTCTTCCACGTTACCCCAGGTGTGTATAAGGACGACAACATTTTTGGCGCCGTTGCCGGGGATAAATCTTTCTATTCCCGAAACACGACTTGTTTTCCTTTTTGATTTTTTCTTTGTTTGATGCTTCTTGTTTGTTTATAATAAACTTGATCATCTGGCGACTCCACTTCAAAATAAATTGATAAAGTATTCTGCAAGGAGGAACTCATGGTTTGCTTAGCTTCATCCTTAAACCCAAAGGTGTTTTTGGAGGAAGTTAGCCAAGTTGTCTTCTCATAGGATCCTTAATAATTTTTGGGTCCCAGTCCATCTTTGTTAGACCTTTCTTTTTTCTAATAAATCTAGCTTAGAAATGGATGATCTTTATAGGCCTATTGATTTCACTACAATAAGTGGTTATCCACATATAATTCTAGAAAATGCTTTACAAAATTTGCCTTGTTTTCAAAGTAATAATATTGTTGATGCTAGACGTCATGTTCAGAGAGTTTCACATTGCTTCAATAAACGGTGTTGCAATTCCTTATATGAAGATGTGGGAATGAAATTTTTTATCTTATCTTTTGATGTTGATGATCTTGATTGGTTTACAGAACTTAAGGATAAACATGTTAGAACTTACAATGAGTTGACTAATACTTTTATGGAAAAATGGAAGGAGAAGGAACCTCCGATTATAAAGAAAACCAGTTCAAATGCTTCACCAAATTTTGATGAGAAATTTATAGATGTCATTGAGGCCATGAAATTCGTCCATGCAATGCAATTAAAGGCCATGGAAACCCGCCCAGTAGAGGCAGAGGCTTATATTAAGCATTCAGACCCTATAGAGCCAAAGATTTGTTAGAATATAATGGATGTGATCGTTTAACCATAGACAATATAACTATTGTCACCCAACAATAGGCCGAAGCCACCCCCAAGCACCTTAACCTTGATAGAGAATCATTTTGAAAGAAAACCCTTAGGCTAGATAGCCAAACAAAGGTGGCGCACCTTTTTCCAAGGATAGCGCACCAAGCAAGAGTAACAAGAGCTGATCAGAGAGTCCAAACCATAACCAAGAGATAGTCTGAGACAAAACCGAAATTTGCTAGCTGCAACAGCTGCAATGGCAACTCTCCTCCAAAATTGCGCACAAACTAGCCAATTGCAGTGCGCACAAGTGTTGCTTCTGCAATTCTGAGAATGCTAGCCAGAATGAAGACTGGCCTCCTGTATTTATGTTAATTCTAGTAGACTGCCTGGGCCGACTTCTCATTTTGGGTACTAATTCTTTAGTATATATCATTTCCTTTAGCCGACTTCTTCTCTTGGAGGATAATAACTTAATACAAGTCATTCTCTTGAGTCGACTTGTCTTCTAGGGTTATTAACCAATTAATTAGGGTTTCTTCTTGCTTCCCAAAATATTCTATTCTCATCAAGTTTACACGTGGAGGTAAATACCTCCCGCAGCTACCATAATATCAACACTCCCTCCTAGCTAGGAAGGTATTGAAGGTAATGGTCTTGAGCACAAACATACCATTCACCTGGTAGAATCAACATAGTCATATAGACTATCTCATGATTATATCATGAGCACCATCATCACTATCAGTGTCATCAACTGCATCATCTCTTAAAACCATACTCCATCTGAGTAATCAAACATGATGTTGGATAAGTCACTTACTCCACAGAGTGACACAAGAACCATTCTTCTAATCTGGACATATGTCCTAGAATAATAAATGTCCTAGACCATCTTCCGTCTGGGAAATCTCTATCTATTGATCATCCATCTAGCTGACAAACATTTCCAACACTACTGATAGTTTTCAAGGCAATCAGAACAATGTCATTCAATAGAACACAACTATTTGTATCCATAGTAGTACACAACTACAATCTAGTGGTACACTACCACACCAAGTAGCACACAGATACTTGATCAATGACATATAGTCACAATTAGTGTAACACATCCACCACAGTAGCATACATCTACTGTCTAGAGACATACATTCTCCATAACAATCATATCATCTGATATCAACCTGCACAGAAAACATTGTTATGATATAAAATGAATCATCTGGGCCATTCTTCCACTCACATCTGTGAGATCTAGAAGAGTATCTTCCCTCAGAAGGTAAAATATCAATGATGAGATATCTGGACTATTCTTCTCAAGCAAGGAAGAATAACTGTCCCAATTTCTGAGCCTGGACCATTCCCTATCCGGGCCATTCCTCTGACACTAAACAAAGTGCAACCTGGAGAGAATGAGTCTGCCCTAGGGAATGCCTGTCCCTGATTGTTGAACCTAGACCATTCACCTATCTGGGCCATTCCTCCGACACTAATCAAAGTGCAACCTGGAGAGAATGAATCTGCCCTAGGGAATGATTGTCCAGACCATTTCCTAAGGAAATGACTGTCCTGCACGAAGCTCCAAAATGGACCATTCTTCGAAACTGCTCACAGTTGTGAGCTTCGAAAGAATGACTGTCCGGAGAGGCGGACCAGTCTTCTTGACCACTATTGAGAGTGACCGTCAAGAAGAGAGACTATCCTAGACCATTCCCCATGTTGACCACAAGGGGAATCGTTGTCTATGGTACATCAGCAATCCATCGAACCATTTTCATTACGAAAATGACTGTTCGATCTGGACCGTTTTCCGAACTGGAAAATGCCTATCCGTCAGAAATCTCAAACCACTTTCCGAACTGGAAAGGAACTGCTCATCCTGGACCATTTTTCAAACTGAAAAATGACTGTCCATAAGTCAATAACACATCAGTGCTCCCTCCCAACCTGGGAGTCATATCTTCCTTTTTCAATAAGGAAGTTGTCTCCACAAGCTCCAGCTTGAGTACGCAAACTCTTTCATCTTGGACAGAAGATTTACCAAAATGCCTGCTTATCTGCTCATCTATGGAGATATATATTGGAGAACCTCTTTCTCCTTTCTGGACTTCATTATGGAGAATGTAATGCTTGATCTCAAATGTACTTTTGTCTTTCCAGGACACTGGTTTTCTTTGAAGGCTTCATATAGCTCTGATCAATAAAGTATATCATTGTTGGATTCATCTTTGTTTCCTGCTAGCTCATAACATCGTGGCAAGGGTCAAACTGGAACATATCCAAGTGGTACTTCTTCTTCCATCATGAGAGTTTGTCATGGATTAGCAATCCATCATCCTGAGCTTCTAAGTAACCATTCTAATACAATATCTCTGTTATAGAAAGTTTTTCACCACACTTCTGCTGTGCATTGGAGGTTCTTTACCAAGTTGTCTTCTTTCATCTGCATACAAGAGTCCCTTTATGGTATACCTTAAAGCCTTGAGATTGCTTTTCATACGCTCTTTGTTCAATTATTCTGGAGAATAGTCTTTGCATTCATCTGATGAAAAATCGAACCCATGGATATTGCGGATGATATAATGGCTCATGAAGAGGTATGTCTAGTTTATTGGAACAAACAATCATCATAGTCTTCTCCCTCCAACTGGGAGAACCTTTAGTTCTGGATCTCGCAATGCTTTCTTTCATAAGTCTTCCATACACTGTTCTTCATCACAACTTTCAGTTTCTCTTCTTGATTGCTTTTAGTGAGTTCATATCAGGTTGGTAGTCTTGTGATTCTTGATACACTGACTGGTTGTTTTGTCTTTTCTTTCTCTCTTGGAATCTTCATGTTCTTCCTCATGTTTCTCTTTAGCTCTTGAGTTCATGGAGTTTTCTATAGATTCCATGCCTTGAAGATTCCAACTTCTTTCTTTCATCATAGGATCATGGATGTTGATGGACAACCAGGGATTACTTTAAGGCTTCTTTTCGAAGAAGACTTCTTCTGAAGTCACATTGAACACGTGCTTCTTTTCATGGTTGCTACCATGGATAGATACTTCATCATCTTCAATTGATCATATAATTTAGGATTAGCTCCCTCCTAATCCTTGCTTCATGCATGAATGCATGCTCTTCTTTTGGTAATATAATCGACTCCCTCTATCTTAGGAGAGTCCACGCTTCCGTCTGCATCCTTATTGCCTTCTGCAAAGTGTCATAAGTCCTTTTCCAATTTCCTCTTGATTTGTTGAATTCTTTCTGTTTTACTTCTTCTAGGTTTCTTCAAGTTTGATTTCTGATTTCGGCTTATCTTGCAGTTGTTACTTATGTAATAGCTTCCACATGAATTGTTACCAAGGTTTGTTGATGTACTTCATCCTTTCATGTGTATTGCCTGACTTGTAGTCATTGTGATAGCCAGTCCTTATTTTGTTGATCTTCCATAGGTGTAGTTTCTCTTTGAACATCTCATCTTCTAAGAAATAGATATGCAATATATGTATGGAAAACATGGTATGTACACGAACTATGAACAGCATTGTTACCTTGTCTTAGAAGAAGAAGTTTGTTTTGTCCTGCTTGGCTTTCTTTGAGGGTTCCCTTTCTTCAGCAACTAATGCTTCGTGTGCTTCCTTCCCTTTCTTTAACTCGAGACAATGATTCTTGTAGTGACCATACTTTCGACAATTGAAGCATTGTATTCTTGACATATCTTTCTCTTGATTTGGTTTCTTCCTGGAGCCAAACTTCCTTTTATTCCTAAAATTCTTGAACTTTGCTATGAAGGCTTGATCATCGTATTTCTTTTGGGATTTCTCTTTTGCATTGATACTTGATTCTTCTTGTGCACAGCAAGTCCAAAGTTTTTCAAATGTAGGATACTCCTTCCTTGTGCTCATGCTTGCGGCAAATGCATCCCATGTCTTGGGAAGACCATTGAGTACTATATTTACCAGTTACTTCTCTGAGATGATTTCTTCAATAGCTTGTAGTTGATCTCTTAACTGAGATATCCTCACAAAGTATGATCTTATGCTGTCATCATCATTCATCTTCATGTCACGGAGCTCATTCTTCAGACTCGTTGCTTGTCCAATGTTTCTGACTGAGAAGAGGTTTGTTAGGGCATCGTACCTATTTTTAGATGAATCAAGATGGGAGATGTAGGGTATCAAGTGGTCTTTTATAGAATCCACTATGATACTCATGGCATTGATGTCATTGTCTTTGAACTTCTCCATAACTGCAACGTTATGCAATTCCTTCTCTTTTCCTTCTTCAAACTCTGGTTCCACAATCTTTCCTTTCACGATATCCAACACTTTGTTCTTGGCAAGGATGAGATCAATCCTTGTCTTCCATGATCTGAAGTTAGAAGCTCCTTCTAATTTGTTTTCTGACTTCATAGAGTAAGTCATGTCTTCTTTGACTTGGTCAACCCAAGATTTGACCAAAAGCTCAAACTTGACGTCTTAGCTTGTTGAGAGTACCAAGAGGTGTGCTAGGCTAGGGCGCACTAGTCTATCCAGAAATTAGGTCAATCCCTTCACTTAAGGTGCCTTAACGAGAGGGTTAGGGTTTTTGCAACTGCACCTGCTAGTAACCCTAGCGACAGTGCTTTAGTAACTGCTCCTGCTAGAAACCCTAGTGGCAGTTCTTCAACGTGCTTAGTATCCTTATGGATATGCTCCCTTCTAGTGGTTAGACTAAATGAAGGAGGTGTGGGCCCATAACCTGTTAGAATATAATGGATGTGCTCGTTTAACCATAGACAATATCACTATTGTCACCCAACTATAGGCCGAAAGCACCCCTGAGCACCTTAACCTTGATAGAGAATCATTCCGGAAGCAAACCCTTAGGCTAGATAGCCAAACAAAGGTGGCGCACCTTTCTCCAAGGATAGCGCACCAAGCAAGAGTAACAAGAGTTGATCAAAGATTCCAAACCATAACCAAGAGATAGTCCAAGCCAAAACCGAAATTTGCTAGCTGCAGCAGCTGCAACGGCAACTCTCCTCCAAACTTGCGCACAAACTGGCCAACTACAGTGCGCACAAGTGTTGCTTCTGCAGTTCTAAGAATGTTGGCCAGAATGAAGACTGGCCTCCTGTATTTATACTAATTCTGGCAGACTGCCTGGGCCGACTTCTCATTCTGGGTACTAATTCTTTAGTATATATCATTTCCTTTAGCCGACTTCTTCTCTTGGAGGCTAATAACCTAATACAAGTCATTCTCTTGAGCCGACTTGTCTTCTAGGGTTATTAACCAATTAATTCGGGTTTCTTCTTGCTTCCCGGAATATTCTATTCTCATCAGGTTTACACGTGGAGGTAAATACCTCCCGCAACTACCATAATATCAACAAGCTTCACAGTGAACAAGAAAAGGAATTTCACCTGGAAATCCCAGAAGAGCCTATAGATGAGCCATTAACTTGTCTTAAGGAAACAAAGGATTTTGAGTCTGAGATGATTGAGTATGCAGATAATTCAGATCCCCACCCTCCTCCCAAGGAATCCATCTCTTCATAGAAATTTTCGACAATTGTGATGATCGTGAAATAAACAGTGAAGCAGATTCCTTGATAGTTCCAATTCTAGTTCCATCTCCAATCTCTCAAACATCAGATGACTTAATGACAGATAATGGGAAATTGGAAGATAGCTTCAGTTTGTCAACTCCAATTCATTATGAGAAATGGTTAGCCTTCCACCATGACAATCCAATGCAAAGCTTCATAAAAAATTTACAAGGCTTACCAAACTTCAAAGTTTGGTTGAATAAAGAAAAACACATGTTTCTTGGGCAGTCTATTCCCAGGAAAAACTCCAAGTTGATAAAACTTGGAAAAGGATCTTCAACGAGTCATCCCGGATAGGGGTTATTCAGACATCTGAGGTCTTGTTTCGTCCACGACTTGGCTATTTTATGTATTTTCCACTTTAGCCAGTTGGACATTGGAAAGGTTAAAGCTACCAGTGAGTAGACAATTTTCAGGTTTTCGTCAATAATGTTATTTGATGCCATGGGGCATCCTCTGTAACGTATCTCTAACACTTTCCTCCACATTTTTAATTTTCATTTATGTTCACTTTCTTCTTTTTTATGAATAATAGTTCATATTCATTTTTGTATTTAAATTTTACATGTATAATAATTGTGCAATTTCAATTTACACTTGGTCTTCATATATATGTGTTGCTTATGTTGTTTTTAGCAAGACATCTGTGATATAGGTCACGGATTCTAGATTCTTGCATGATCTCCCTTTCTATAAAAGGATTAAGCACACGTCCCCATATGGAGCCTATGTTATCCACCAGTTTGCACAAGATGGATTTCTGAAGAGATGCCAAAGAATGAGTAGTCAGTGCTCATGTGACAGAGTTCAGAGTTCAGCCGGTCTTCAAAAGACCACCTTTTTTCGCATTTCCACCACTGTAATAAATGACCTAAGTATGAGATATTGTAAAAGGCTATTGGCCACCCAAGACCTAGGTATGAGCATGTACTCTAGAGTGTTTTTTTTTACTTGTTGATTATTTTTTCTGCTTGCTTTTGTGGGCAATTAAATAATTTCTAAGTTTTTTCACTCAGAAGACTAACTCCAGAGATGGAGTATGTGCTGGTTGTTAGGCCTTGGCATGGAAAATCAATGCCTAGTGTCTGAATGCATATGAGCTCATATTAGGTCATGTTGATTGAGTGTTATGGAAATTGCGGCTAGGTTTGATAGGTTTTTTTAATGTTTCAGTGAATTAATTAAATTCCCGCAAAAATGCAATTTTTTTATTCTAAGTCAATAAATTGTAAAAATATGGCATCAAACATTGTCAGATGCCATATTTATGGTTGTTTTCCAGTCCAGAGTATCATGTAAACCCCTACTTCCCACCTTTCAAGACAAAAAAGTGATTATTATCCCTAAAAAATGAATTTTACTCGAAATTTACGGAAAAGGGGTAATTTAATTCATTTCCTATTTTTTAGGAGAACTAGGGAACATGTTGGAAACATGTTTTTCTCATGTCCCCAATGGACTGGAAGCCTAGGCGAGCTAAGATAAGGTGAAGGCAACTTCATTAGGGTGATGTGGGCATGGGGGAGATCCCAATGAAGGGACTCGACCCCACCTACCCAGTTGGCGCGTTCTAGAGCAGGGGTGCACATCCCAAAGTGCCCACGCATTTTCTAACTCACCCTTCCACTCCACCTCACTCCAGTCTCTCCCACTTCACTCCACCTCACTCACCCATCACCTTACTCCACTACCTCTCCACTCTACACATCTCCCTATCCACTCATCCATCACTCCCATTAACCCCACACATCTCCCCTTCACTCACGCATTACCTAAACCCTAACACGTCCCCTCTTTGGAGTTATCACCACCTAAGATATAAAAGCAAGGCTACCCCTCCTCCATTCTTTAGAGTTGGAGCTTTGGGAAGATAGACCTATTGTTGTATCATTGTATCATTTCTAAGTTGAATAAAGAAGACTTTGGAGTTCCATTGGTATTGATGCTATGTATGGATGCTTGGATCTAGTGCTATTATCATGAGGTAATATGTATCTTGTTCTGTAATCTTGTATATCTATTTGCAAAGGCTTTGAAGGTATGATATCATACAGTAGAGTGAGGTAAATCTAGTTTGATCAATCTCATTTCTTTTCTATTGAACATCTAGCTTTTGTATTGCATGTCTTCTTTTCGGTTAAATTAACATGCATATTTGAGTTGTTGTTTTGTGTAGGGAAGACCTTTTAACAAGTGTTTGTAGAATTGAAGTACATTGTTTGCAAGTTCTTCAAGCTTGGAGGATTGATTGGTTGTAGCTTCAACCATCATTTTCCCAAGAGTTTCAAGGATTAGAGCTCCCTCTACTCTTCATCAAAGGACCCCATAGCCCACAAATTTCAATTTTTGAAAGAAAAAAAGAGTTTCTTCCTTCCCCCCTCTCAAACTTCTTCAAATTTATTTGGTTACTTATTGCATGCTTGCTGGAGAAGCTAGTTTCAATTTAAAAGTTTGACTTAGTTTCTTTTGCATGCAAAGTATCTAGATCTAGTTGTAATTCTTTCAAATTAAAGAAGTAGATCTAGGCCATTTTCTAGCATTTTCTAGCATTTTCTAGCCTATTTTCTTCTAGATTTTAAGCTAGTTAAGTGTTTTGATTTGGATTTAAAATCAAGCTAGGTAGCTGCCCTATGCTTGCTGTTTTAGGACAGCAAACAGAAACAGCTAGAAGATCCCAGTTATCGCACAGTTTGTAGGAAGGGTTTAGGTAGCTTGAGTCAAGGCTTCAAACTGGCGTAACAGGAGCTTCCCCACCCACTGTCACCTTGATGGGGAACTCTTTCTATTTAGGGTGGCTAATCCCAAGGGAGACGTCCCTAGTAATCTGGGGTTCTGAAGGAGAAGGATCAAGGTTTAAGGTCTCAAAGATAAAGGTAAGCTTCCCTTCACAGATTACTGCCAACAATGAGATAGTCAAAGAAGATATTCCACTGACAAGGGCACCTGTTTGCGAGACAAGACAAAAGGAACTAGAACGTGCTGCAGTGGTTAGTACTTCACAATATTAATGACTATCTTCAACATATATATGAGCAATGATCAAATGTAATTATTGACGAAGTCAATGATCACTAAACAAAGACAAATGACTTATAGCACTTCTTCAATAAATACATAAGAGATATGGGCACTCAATGTATAAGATCAAAGCCTTGTATTATATCACAATGCAATTCATATCATAAATCTGCTCACAATAAATACTGTTGCTGCATCACAATATTGTTGCTGCTATAAAGGTGACGTCAGCATTAATTTTGGATCCAATTTTGAGACAATGAGAGGAACGTTTTGGCAATTAAACTTATGAAAGTGAACCACAACTCAATGTCTATCACCTACATGACAAAAAGACTCAACGTTTTACACTAGACAAGAGTTTCAAAAGTGTGACATCATCTAGGGTTTTAGGGTTAGTTTGATAGGTGAAGAAGTGGACGTTTTGCCAAAATAAACCAATGAAAAGACTCAACACTTCTATGGCTATCAAGGGATGTCTTAGCCGCAAATTTTAGACCAATCAAAAGTTCAAAGAGGCCAAGACGTCATCACCAAAACTAGGGTTAGTAGACGTTAGGGTTAGTAGGTTTTCACAATTGAGAAAGTTTGAAAGAGTATTTAAGCACAAAAGCTCAATGTTGTACTTCTAGACTAGTGCCTTGGGTTAATGGAGTCAATTGGAGTGAAACTAATGGCTTGGAGAAATTCAAACCTAAGGACAAGAGGATTAGGTCTAATGGTGCTGCTATGGCAGGGCCACTAGATCAAAACCCTAAGAAGAGAAGACTTAATTAAGTGTAGCTAAGGCTAGGCCTAAGGCTCCTTATTCTTTCCTTAAGACTCTTTTGGCAAAACGGCTAGCTTATAAACACAAATCTATGGCTGAAAAGTGTTGTTCAAGGACAAGGCTTTTCAAAACCCTAGAAGTAAACCCTAGG
>ML778190.1:2263-13247 GCA_009831015.1 Picea engelmannii
ACTGGTGTACTGTGTATGTGTATGATTGTTCATTTTTTCATTGCTTATTTACTCTGCAGTTATTGGATAATAATGCTTCATTGATATAGCACTTGGATTATAAATTCAAAAGGGATTAAATTTCTCTATTACTAATTCACCCCCCCTCTCAGTAATCCAACATTTTTCTCTTTCACACCAGCACTTTCTCCTAACTGGAAGCCTCTTCAATCCATCAGATCTCGATGCCACGTTGTGGTGTAATGGCAATAATTTAACTCTCAACAAAATAAACCACGGGAGATGTTTCCTTGTTCATGGTAATATTCTCACAGACATGCTCATATAAGTAGAGGGAAGCAACATAATAGCATATTAAACCTTCTATCGAATTCCACGAAATGGAAGATGCTGAGAGGGCAGACACTAAGGGATCAGATCCTAGCAGGCACACTAATTAATTGTTAGCGTTGCTTCTATTATCTCAACGACACTAATATCGTATACTTCACGCTCAATCACATGGAATGCCTCCAGTTGTTGGAAAAACACTTGCACACTTAAAAATGCATGCCCTCTGGCGCACGGATTGGATCTACATCACAGATCGGCCCTGTGGCACACGACATCGTATCTTTCCCTTGCTGTCTTCACACGTCCACAGATACAAATGAAGACATCGAGTTTTCTCCAATTCTTGGCAGCAACAAATGTATCTCCTCACATGAGCTCAGGTACCCTAGGTTCTGATACCAACTTAGAAAAGAGAGATTTACACAACTAAACAATAAGCAATGATGCTCACAAAACGACCCTTCAATTAATTAAGAAATCACATATATTTATAGTTGAGAGATGCAACACTAAACTTACAACACTCCCCTAAACTTGTGGATCACAAACCACCCTTTTACCAAACTTAAACAAACACTCAACTCCCTACAACAAATCCTTCTAATTTCTACATTATTTCAACATGAATATCTTAAGTATATTAAGGTTCAAACATTTCCTCATGTTTTTTTCTCTAAAAAACTGTTTGCACCTTAAGGGATTTTATGTATCTTATGGCATGATAGATCCGAATTTAAAATGGATATAGTATAGTGGTATAGAAAAAGTGGATTCACCCTTCTAAATAGGATGTGAAGTGATTTTAAACCCTTAAAAATATTGTAAAGAAGAAAAAATAGATCATTTAATTTTGTGTTTGGATACAATATATTGAGTCAAGTTATAATTATTTTAATGCAGTAATTTTACCCGACTCTGTTAATTTTTCATGTCTTTTTTACAAAAAGGATTCACCCAAATTCTATATGATAAAATTATTTTACTTAAAAATTGGTTAGCCAAGATTCATACACTTTAAGATAAGTATTGATTCTTAAAATTTTCCCTAGTTACTAGTATGAGTAACTTTTATGGATATGTTTAAGGTGTGCAAATAATATCCCACAAGAAACCATTTGTTTAAATATATTCATTTTGCATATTATAATTATTATTATTTCCAGAAACATATGGTTTTTAGATTATTTTTTAGATTTTAGGAATCTTCTCTTTGAGATTTTCTTTACCTATATCTAAGGTTTTACTATTGTTAGCAAATTTTGACTTTTATATATGGGTAAGTGTATGAAGTTGGTGGACCTTTTACATCTAATCCAATATCTAAAAAAAATCATGTTACAAGAATAAAAACTCGATTCAAAGAAATGCATAGAGGGGGATCAAATCCCTTGACCTTTCCCCAAGTTTACTTAAGACCTATTCAAATCTATTTGAAGTAAAAAAGTGGTTTTGGGGCCCATGGTATTAGTCACCCATTGTATTTGTCTCCCATGGTTTTGGTATGTAGTAGTATTATTCCCATGAAGAGAAAGTTACACTAGATGTGCTCGTGGACGTAGCCCACATTGGGCTAAACAGACATATGTTTTGTCTCTTGTATGTTGTGCTCTTCTATATTGTATTCCCTCATTATTTTGATTTTAATTGCTATAAAATGGTTAGGGCTTATTCTCTCTATAGAATTTCAGAATAGTCTTTGTCTTCTTTGAATGGATCCCATGGGGGGCTTTGGCCCCACTCCATACTCTATATCACATAATGGAAATGGAAACAATGCATCTTCTCAAGGAAACCCATCCCAAATTCCTCTTCCAACGTGAAATGATTCAACCAGAAACCCATGTTAGGATGACTGCATGGAGGATGCTTAGTTGTCTCGTAGTTAACAACAAAAATGGAAGTTGTGTCAATGTATCCTGAAAGCGACAACGATACACAAATATGAAATATACTCAAATAGGTTCAATAACTATGTTAAGTTTATGAGGGACCATGCCATCATTGGTAAATTTCTGAGCATTTGGCCAATAGAGTGAGATACGGTTTCCTAGATAAACTCTCGCTGGTGGCCTACAAACCCTTATGAACTCAATATTGGATCGAAAGTAATTTTTATGGCCATTTTTTAGGATCAAGGAGACCGAGAAATGGTTTTTGAAAATGGACCCTATTCTTTTCTCTCAATAGGCTTACATATTTCCTATTGGATTGAGAATACTTCTGCTATGCACCAGTTTGGGTATGACTCTATTCACGACCACATGAATATTGATATGAGGATATCTTAGCAGGAATCAACAATATTCTAGGTACGTATGTTAAATCCTCAAAATCCAACAAACAAGGGTGCTTCACATCTTATTCCCACATATGAATTTACATGAATGTTCTGGTTCCTATTCTTGAATCCATTTATCTTATCTACTAGGACTTTGATTGGATCCAAACATTATTATGATTTCATTCCCTTCCACTAAATATGCTACCATGAAAATGTAAATCTCTATAGGGACTGTCCTTTTCTCAATCCCATGAAAGAAACCAAACTAGAATTAGAAAATGATGAGCAGGGTTTTAACAAAATAATCAATAGATGTAGATATGGACATAACCCCACTCCCTCTAGCCCCTCCAAATCTCTTAAAACCAAGAAAAAATTTGACATCCTTCCCTCGATCCCTCAGTATCCTTCCCATACCACTCATCCAACTTCATCCACCAAGAACCCCAAGCATATTGAATGTCTTGATCCTACCCTCAACATTGAAGTCCCAAAGAAATCAAAAAACATGACTTCCCCCTTTCCCATTCCACTCCTCAAATATGTTCCCATGATTCTTGAAGGGGATGATGGAATACACCTCAAACCTAATGATATGGATCTTGAATGAATAGATCAATAGAGCATTGTGGAATCAGTTCAAATGAAATATATGCAATCAATCCTACCAGAACGCATCCATCATGTTCAAAGGGTCCTACACAAAGACAAAAGAGAGTGATTGGGACACCATCCCACACCTAGATCCAACCTTTCACTTAGTATCAAAACCTTTAAGTTAAATCCCAAAAATACCCCTAAGGAAGATAATCATAGAGGATCGAAATTGAATGTGCAACTTCCATAGGAAATAGGAGATATCTTTGTCAACTTAGGACAAAATTTGTTGATCACAGATTCATATCAACCCTTCCCCTCAACAAGTTTTCAATGAAAATTGTCTCCTGGAACTTTCAAGGAATTAATGGTAAGAGCAAGGAAAGGCTCTTATGAAACAAGGTGAATACAGAGTCTTTCAGTATTTTTTTATTGCAAGAAACAAAATTCCCTAGCCATATTATAGCTAGCACTCTCTCCAAAATATGGTAAAATGGTATTTTTTTCCTGAGATTCTAGAGGGATGGAAGGAGGTCTAACAGTCCTTTGGAATCCTTCAACAATTCAACTAAAAAAAAAATTCTCCACAAATAGAAGTCTCACTACCAAATTTAGAGAAATCGACTCTGAAATAATTGGTTTTGTAATGAATGTTTATGGAGCTCAAAAACTCAATGAAAGTATGATTTTTTGGAAAGTCTTCAATATATTTTGAATCTCATTGAACACGATTTTTTTTATCTTGGGAGGAGACTTCAACTTCATTTACACCTCGGAGGATAAAAAATTAGGTATTTGAAAGCTCAATCCCGACAGTGCCACTTTTAATGACTTCATCCAGAGCCAAAAACTAATATATATAGAAACTACCAATGGTATCTATACTTGGAATAATCACAAGGGTGGATCAAAACAAGTCTCTTGTATATTGGACCATTATTTGATATTTGAATCCCTTATTCTCTCAGTCCTTCATATGGAAGCTAGAATTCTCTCAATTATTGGTTCAAATAATTGTCCCATATTTATTATGATGGATGTTTAAGGGGTGCCTATTAAAAGGCCATTTAGGTTTGAAAAATTTTGTCTCTCTCATATTGACTTCCAAAGCAATATTCTGAAATGGTGGAATGAATCCAATGTTTTAAAAGGCTCCCTTATTTATTTATTTATGCAATGTCTTCAAAATATTAAACAACAACTCAAAATTTGGAACAAATCAACCTTTGGTAATATATTTCAAGCACATAAGCATTAAGAATCCAAAATGTAGATATTCAACAATAGATCATCCTTCACTATCGGTTGGAGGACATTTCAAATCAAGGAAAGGAACTCACCTCTCTAATCAAGGAATGCATACATCAAGAGGATACTCTTTGGAGACAAAAATACAGGGTTCAATGGATCAAATAATGAGAATGAAATACAAAATTCTTTCATCGATCGATGGTTTAGAGAAGGAACACTAATGACATCACTCAAATCACTTATTTTCTAGGTAATAAACTCACCTCTCATCACGAGATTGAGAAGGAATTAGTCTCTTTCTTTAAAAATTTGGTAATTAAACCTCATTCGTCTTGGTCCACTTCCATTCCATCCATTACCCAACACATTCCCCGCATGATCACTAATGAAAAAAATTAAAGCCTCATGTGACCTATTACAATTTCTTAAGTGGAAGATGACATCATGACTATGGTCCTCAGAAAATCTTTTAGCCTAGATGGATTCACCTCATACTTCTTTCATCATTGTTGGAAAGTGGTCAAACAAGATGTCTACTATTTTGTAGTTGAATCACAAAAATTATTTGGCGTCCTTCCTACCCTTAATGCCAACTTCCTTTTGTTGATCCCCAAGGTGGAAAATTATATAGATCCCAATAAATTCATACCCATAAAATCATCACCAAAGTCAGAACCTTACATTTCAAATCCCTCACGCCTTCCCTAATTTCCTTAGATCAATCAGGGTATATTGAAGGTCAATATGTGCATATCCTTTACACACCAATATAGCTTTGTTCCTTGTAACTTTTCTATATTCATTTAATTTATTCCTGAAAACCCATTTTGTGTCAATCACATTCTTATTCTTTGGTCTTGGAACTAGTTCCCAAGTGTCATTTTTCTCTATTTGATCCAATTCTTCATTCATGGCCTTATTCCAAAATTCATCCTTATTGGCTTCTTCAAAACAGTTTGTTTCAATTGTATATAAGAGTGCTAGGTGTGTTCGTTCCGGTGAACAAATTTTTCTTCTAGTCTCAACTCCTACATCTTTGTTTCCAATAATCTGATCTGAAGAATGATTCTTCTGTACTCGTTTGCTAGGTGTCTTTTGAGATACTTGTTGAACTTTATTTTCTCTTTCTTTTGGATTCTCTTCATCTTCCTCTTCTACTTCTTCTTCTTCAAAAAGTTGTTCCATTGATTTGTTTTCTTCTTCCTTTGATTCCGGTCTGCCTGTTTCATTAATTGTTACATTGATGCTTTCCACAACTTTGTTCAATATTAGATTGTAACACTTGTATGATTTCCTTGTACTTGAGTAACCAACAAGTACTCCTTTGTCCATACGAGATTCAAAATTTACCATTCTAAAATCTTCTCTTTTGATGTAGCATTTGCTTCCAAAAACTCTGAAGTGCTTCACATTTGTTTGTCTTCCTTTCCATAGCTCGTAGGGAGTTTTATCAATGTTTTTTCTGAGCATTACTTTGTTTTAAATGTGAACTATTGTATGTGTTTCCTATGTCCAAAATATATCTGTCAATTTGGAGTCCATTAGCATTGTTCTATCCATTTCATGTACTGTCTTATTCTTTGTTTCAACAACTCCACTCTGTTGAGGTGTCCTATCAACGAAGAGTTGCCTTTTTATTCCATGATTGTTTCAGTAGTCCATAAATTCCTTTGAAGTGAACTATCCTCCATTATAAGATATCAAGCATTTGATTCTTGAATCCATCTCATTTTCAACCATTTCCTTGTAGATCTTGAAGTTTTCAAAAGCTTCTGACTTGTTCTTGAGAAAGCAAACTGCAATCATTCTTGTATAATCATCAACTAATAACATAAAGTATCTCTGACCTTTTAAGCCCTTTGTTGTAGTTGGTCCAACTAGATCAATATGCATAACTTACAGTGGTCTTGTTATTGAATATTCCTTTAATTTGAACCCGGTCTTTGTTTGCTTTCCTTCTTTACAATGCTTGCATAAAGTGTTGGTTGGTTTTGTGATCTGGGGCATTTATCTGACTTCTTCTCTTTTGCTAACTTTTACAAGGTTATCAAAATGCATGTGAACCATTCTTTTGTGCCATAGCCAACTTTCATCTTCCTTTCCTAGACAACACTTTTCATTTCCAATTTCACTTAACACATATATGTTGTTTGAAGTTCTTGCAGCTGTACCAACCAATTTCCCTAAACCTTCTCTTATTATCTCACACTTTTTTGAATCGAAAGTAACTTTATGACCTTGGTCACACATTTGACTAACACTTAGAAGATTATGTTTCATGTCTTCTACCAGTAGAACATTTTGTGCCTTTTTATTCTTGTTCCCAATTCAGACTGTTCCTTCTCCAATGATTTTGGTTGAATTATCATTTCTAAAGGAGACTCATCCATTTCTTTCCTTTTGCAATGTAATAAATTTCTCTTTATCATCTGTCATGTGTTTTGAACACCCACTGTCAACATACCAACCGTGTTTCTTCTTCTTAGCTTGTAGAGAGACTGTGCATTCTTCATTGCTATATTGATCTTGATTTCTTATCCATGTCATTTTCTGAGGTTCTTTTATGTGACTATTGTTATTTTGTTGAGGTTCTTTAGGAGGGACTATCATTCTGCAATTTTTTTCCACATGTCCAAAATTGTTACATTTGTAACATTCCACTTCAATGCTCAAAGATTCAAACCTATTCTAACTTCTTCTTTTTGTTTCACTAGGTCTTCTTGAGTAACCCCTTTGTGTATGACTCTCAAAGTTGTTATTGTTCCCGTTGTTAGCTCTGCAATTCACAACTTTATGTCCAAAATTATTACATGCATAACATAGACCAAAAAATATAGTTTGATACCTGGGAGTTGAAGATATTATGAAAGAAAGTGCTCTTATGAATCCTTCATCTTCATGAGGCCTATATGTCTATTGTTGATTATGAAATTTGAATCTTCTTGGTGGAGGAGTGTCCGTGTAATCTTCCTTGTACATCTTCCTATCCCCTTTGATTGTTTCTGCATAGCTTTTTGGATTTGTTTCTTGCTCTGTTGTTTTGGATCTTGATACCTTTTCTGTCTGATTGTATCCAAGTCCAGACGTGTCAAGATGAGATTTTTGACTATTGATAATGTCATCCATAACTTTTGAGCTATTTTGCATATTTTTCTTTTGAATATCCTTTCTTAGTGTCACAATCTCTGCTTCCAAGTTTCCAATGATCTTGTCCTTTTCTTCTAGTTGTTCTTTGAGTGCTTCTTCAATTCTTTTATCTTCTTCTATTTGAACCTTAAATCTTTTGATAATTTGTTCTAGTTCTCGACTGTCCTTTTTCTTGTCTAGCTATGCTTGTAGTTTCTTCTTTTTCTTCTTTTCTCTTTTGATAACTTCTATGGCACACATTAATTCTTCTCGATAGTTAACTTCTACCTCTTCAACTTCGTCTTCGACTTCATATTCTTCTTTGGAGTCTTCTTTGTCAAAATATTTTACTGCCATGAATAGAACTCTTCCTGTCTCACTGTCAATGATTTCATCTTCATTTGATTATGAGATGTCTTCTTTGATGCATAATCTTTTCTTGAAATCTTTCTTTGTAGTTCTTTTGCATTTATATGTGTGTTTGTCGTTTGAGTAACCTTCATCATTTCTCTTTTTCTTATGAGGACATTTGTTATCAAAATGACCAATACCATCACAATTAAAACAAATTAAAGGAAGCTTATCTCTATACCTACCATTGGTTCCCTTGTTTAACATTTTGACGAAGTTGTCCACTTATTATTTTTCTTTGATATTTTGGATGCTTTGAAGGCTTCTTATTTTACATCTAAATTTTCATGTTCAATTCTTATTTCATATGCTATGAAGATTCCATGCAGTTCATCCAAGATTATTGATTTCAGATCCAATCTTTCTTATAGTGGTGATATCTTAGGGTTGAATATCATAGGAAGAGATCTTAGTACCTTTTGAACAATTACAGATTCTTCAATTTCTTCTCCCAATCCTATGATTGCATTCAATGTTTCGTCAACTCTTAAGAACTAGGCTGCAATATTCGCATCTTCCTTCATTTTTAGTTGTTCAAACTGACCTCTGTAAGTTTGAAGTTTTGTTACTTTGACTTTTGTATCTCCTTCAAAAATATTTTGAAGCTTGTCCCAAAAATCTTTGGCGGATTTACAATGTGCAACTTTGGTGAATATTGTTTCACTAAGACCATTCAAAACTACATTTGTAGCTTTGGAATTATTCTGACCAAGTTCCACTCCTTTTTCATTTGTTGGTGGAACTTCTGGTACTATGTATCCATCTACAATTGATTGCCAAATTTCAAACCCCTTGTGCTTGTATATATGTCTTCATTCTTATGCTAAAAAAAAAAAAAAAAATTCATGAAAGTGTGGTATTCCATTTTTATATGACTTGGTACTCTCCATGATCTACCATTCAGTGGTTAAACTGATTTCTGAAGGAACTTGCTATGATACCAATTGTTGGATTACTGAGAGGGGGGGTGAATCAGTAATAGCATAATTACAATGCTTTTTATCCAAATAATCCATGTTTTATATCAATGTAGAATTATTATCCAATAATGAGTAATAAGAAATGAACAATCACATACATACACAATACACCAGTGTTTTATGTGGAAACCCAAATTGGGAGGAAACCACAGAATGATTTATCTTGTATGTATTAAAGAATTACATTCACTGGAAGCACCAACTTCCTTTGTTTTCTAGCTACAACTGGAAGAAGGCTCCAACCCCCTAGTTTCTCAGGCTACAACCTAAGGGAATATCCAACTCCCCAATTCTCTGGATATAACTAGAAGGAGGATACAACCCCCTATGTTCTCCGACTACAACCGGAAGGTGGTAACAACCACCTGTCCTTTCCTCGTATAACTTCCCTGAAGTAGAAGTAGAATGATGGAACCATTGTCACACTATCACTGTGAGATATGCCACTATAAACATGTACCAATAAAAATGAACCATGCATCAACCTGTACCTCAACCTATAATCAACCTGTTCCATAAACAAGTGCATCAACCATGCACCAACCTGTACCAAACAATCTGTAATCAATCTGTATCATAAACAAGTGCAACCAACCATGTACCAAGTATGTACCAATCATGTGTCAAGTAATCATCAACTATGACTCATCAATATGTACCAACATCATCAACTATACACCTCATGTATGTGCCAACTCATCAACTACTTGTCTCAACCATGTACCCAACTTGTACCTCAACCAAAATCCCTCATCAATTTCATCGTCCAAATATGATTTGTAACTCTGTAATAGACCTGGTGTATATGATCACATACCTACAAAACTTCCTTAACTTTAACAACAAGACACTAGCATTTTCATCAAACATTTCTTTAGTCTCATAAGACTAGTTTTTGATTAGTCAACAACCCTAACTTGAAATAATCATCACTTTGTACCTGTAATGAATAAATATATGAAACTGATACACAATGTTCTTCAGTGTGTTTTATGCAATTCCTCCATGTTTCAATACTTGTAACCTCTCAGAAAAGAAGTTATGGAAAAAATGGCACACCTTGCTAAATTTTGGCTTATTCTAGAGAGCGACATTCTAGAGCATGCCCCGCACAAAATATTTGTTGAATTGATCTGAAACTATTACAAAACATACTAAATATTGTAATATAACCAACAGATTTTGAATTACTAAATTTTGATCTGTTATGAAGAATTTATGACGTTTTTACCCGAAACACTTGTTTTTGACTAGTTTTAGGACTAGCCACAAACCCTATTTTCCATGGAGTGTAACTCCAAAAATACAAAGACCCACAAGATGAATGTTTTATCATAGATACTTGGATATGTTTCCACAATGGCATAGAAATTTGATGGTCTGAATCATTCTATAAAAAAATTTATTGCGAAAATGGTGAGATGCCCTGAAAAAAAATACCTTCGAAAGCATCATCAAAAGAATTTATCCTTCCTTGAATTCCAACCTTCTTTTCTTCACTTTCCTTGGAAATTTGACTTATATATCCTTTGGTTACCTCAGACACCTATAGGTATTCAATATGCTCAAGTGTGTCTTAGATGAGAGAGACTTGCCTCTTATTTATACTCTCCAAGTAGCTTTCTTAAAAACATCTTCTAGGTCACTTTGCCCACTTTCCTTATTTTAGGGTTAACCCACTTCTAATTTCTCCCTTAAATTTGTTATTGAATTAATTTAATTTGTATTCACTTTGAATTATAGTACATTCATCACTTCACTTTATTATTTACCTTTTAAAATCTCTTAAACCACTTTGACTATTTTGACCTTTTGCAGTTTCTAGATGACATATGAGGGTCCTCCAACTTCGTAAGGCCATAATGTAACAACCAAATAATTCTAAACAGTATTTTTATTTCCATAAACAATTTATTGAATAACTGAAAACATTAACTTCATAGCATACTACTGATTTTCGTTACAGCAACATCAGTAATTTAGATTTATCCAGATTAACGGTTCA
>ML778190.1:13347-27982 GCA_009831015.1 Picea engelmannii
GTCTTTAAATGTGATCTATAATTAAATTATTACTTGGTTAACCATAATTGCTTTCCTTAATTAATTTTACTTTATGATCTTTAAACATTTATTTAATTAGGGTCGTTACACATAACTCTCAAACCGTGAGGAGTTATGTGATGTTCCACTTACCACCAGAAATGGAATGAAATGTAATATCCATATAGAATAGTATTACCTAAAAATGTATCAAAACTCATACTATTATCCATCAAACAAACTTGGGTCCATTACCCAAACCTGGCTTCTCCAACTTCTCATGGCCATAACTCTCTAACCGGGAGGAGTAATGTGACGTTCCACATACCACCGGAAATGGCATGAAAAACACTATAAATCTAGGATAGTTTCACTGAAAAATTTACTAGAATTCATCTCATTATTCCACAAATAATCATGGGTTCTCTAACCATACTTCTAGGATAACTCAACCCGCAAAGCGTCTTCCTGTGAGGGATTTCACCATAAGGGGACCACTTTGGAGTTCATCCATTTATACTTATTATCAAACATGACAAGACAATAATGATTCATATTTACATCAAACAATGTTGGGTACATTACCCAAACTTTGTGCTATGACACTTTCTTCAAGGGTTGACATCAATGACAACCAACCTTAATAAACACCTAGGTCTTTTTCCCCTTGGGAATTTTCCTAGCTTTCTAAATCCTTGATTTTTAGGGTCTTCCAATGGCCAAATTCTTGATTTTCCACTTGTCACATTCATCCCTGAGGTAGTTCCAACATGTTCCCCTCTCATGGAATCTCGGTCAACTCATTTTAACCTGGTTGTTCCATTTGTCCATCAACAATAAATATAAAATATTTTGTTTCATACAAATGTCATAGTCAAATAGTTAGTTGGGTCAAATCAAATCTATTCCCAACAATCATAATCATCAATTACAATTAATTAAATTCAAAATTCAAAATTTCCATAAATGGCAATAATTTTCCAATTCCAAATTTACCAAAAAATGGAATTAATTTCCTAAGCAATTTCATGCTTAAAAATAATTTATTTTTGGGGATGTTACATCTGTTCCCCCTTCAATAAAACATTGTCCTCAGTGTTGGTCCCTTTCTCGGAATAGGATTGGATGAGATTTCTTCAAATATCCCTCCAACTCCCAAGTGCCCTCTTCAAGAATAAAGTTCTTCCATTTCACTTTTACCTGGGCGACGACTCTGTTCCGTAGTGCTATTTCTCTCCTGTCCAGAATGCATAGAGGTTCTGCTTGGAACTTGCCTTCTGGTTCCACCTACACCAAGTTCCAATCGATCATATGAGTAGGTTCATGAACATATTTGTTTAACAAAGAAATATGTAATATATTATGAACTCTCAGATTTGCGGGAAGTGCAAGTTGGTATGCTACGGGTCCAACTCGAGCTAAGATCTCGAAAGGGCCACAAAACCTAGGTGCCAAATTGGGATAGTTCCTTAGCTTTAGCGAACTTTTTCAGGCTTTGAATTTTAAATAAATGTGATCTCCCACTTGAAATTCCAGGTGTCTTCTTTTCAGGTCAGCGTAACTTTTTGGTCTGTCCTGAGTTTCTTTTAAATTCTGTTGAACTTTTCTTACCATATTCTCCATTTCGTGGAGCATTTTTTGTCCTACCATGAGTATGTCGACTGGGTTATCCTAGCTAATTGGATTCGTACACTTTCTATTGTACAGTACCTCGAAGGGGATTATCTTATCCGATGTTTGGTAACCATTGTTGTACGCAAATTCCACCAAGTGTAGGTAGTCTTCCCACTTGCCTGGTTTTTTCCTTACGTACATGCATAGCATATCTTCTATGATTTGGTTTTTTTGTTCGTTGTTTGTGGATGATAGTTGGTGCTGAAATTCAAGTTAGTATTTAACTCTACAAGCAATTCTTTCCAAAAAGTAGATGTAAATTTTACGTCTTTATTTAAAATCACTATTTTAAGAATACCATGTAGTCTTAAAATTTCTTTCATGAATATTCTAGTGATGTTAAGATATTTAAAAGTAGACTTTACAGGAATAAAGTGTGCAGACTTACTAAGATTATCGATCACCACCATAATTGAATCATTCTATTTTTTAGTTCTAGGAAAACCTATAATGAAGTCAAGTGATATAGTCTCCCATTTCCGTTTCGGCATAGGTAAGGGATGCAACAGGATGGATGGATGTTGGTGTTCGACTTTCACCTACTGAAAATATTAACACTTAGCTAAGTATTTTGTTGTTTCACCCTTCATATGCGGACAATAAAACAACTTCCTTAATGTTGTTACCATTTTCTGGTATCCCAGATGACCAGAATATGGTTTCTTGTGTACTTCATCTAAAACTGTTAACTTTAATTTCGCCAAATATGGCATGTATATTCTGTTTTTAAATCGTAGTAGACCATTTTTGTCTAAAATCAGATCTATTTTGTCTGAATTTTCTGTATTATTTCGTAATTCTATCATTATTTTAGTGTAATTTTCATCGTTAATACATGTAGCCTTTATCCTCTGCTCAAGATCGCTTTCTTCCCTGCTAATGTTTATTTCAAACAACCTATGAACTCTTCTACTTAAGGCATCAACCAACTTGTTTTCCTTACCCTTGATATGTCTTACTTCAAATTCAAATTCGCTCAAGAAGTCCAACCATCTTGCTTTCCTTGCATTAAGGTCTGGTTGAGTAAACAAAAATTTCACAGGACTGTTATTTGTCAATAACATAAATTTTTTGCCCAATATATAGTGTTGCCACATCTTTAAGGCATGTATGACAACTTCCAACTCTAATTCATGAGTGACATAGTTTCGTTCATGTTCCTTTATTTTTTGGGATTCATAACAAATAACGTGCCCTTCCTGAGTCAGGACACTGCCCATACCTTATTTACTCGCATCTACACAAACTGTGAAGTCTTTGTCCAGATATGCTACCTTTAAAATGGGTGCGGTTGTCAATAATTCCCTTAACTAATTAAAACTATCTTGACATTTCTGTGACCAGTTGAACTTGGTTCCCTTCTTTTGTAATGAAGTGATGGGGTATGCAATCTTGGAAAATACCTCTATAAATCTGCAGTAATATCCGATGATTCCCATGAATGACCGGATGTCCGCTACATCCTTAGGGATCGACCATATGATGGCTCTTATTTTCTCCGGATCGACTGCAATACCTTCTTTGGATATTACAAGTCCTAAGTACTGTATTTTCTTCTTATAAAATTCACACATATCGAATTTAACATACAATTTGTGTTTTCTTAAAGTTTTCAAAACTATCCATAAGTGTTCCTTGTGTTCTTCTTCTATTTTATAATATACTAGGATATCGTCAATAAATACCAAAACAAAATTGTCAAAGTACTGAATGAAAATGTTGTTCATTAAACACATAAATGTGGTTGGCGCGTTAGTGAGACCAAAGGGTATGACAACAAATTCGTAATGTTCATATCTCATTCTGAATGTTGTTTTACTTATGTCCTCATATTTTATCCTAACCTAGTGATAACCAGATCTTAGATCCAATTTAGAAAAAATATTTGCCCCACCTACTTGATCAAGAAGATCATTTATCCTAGGTAAGAGGTACTTGTTCTTAACAATCATTTTGTTTAATTGTCTGTAATCTATGCATAAACTTAGAGTTTCGTCCTTCTTTTTAACAAAAAGAACTGGTGCTCCCCATGGTGAGACACTTCGCTGAATGTAGTTTTTGTCCAACAGTTCTTGTAATTGAATTTTTAATTATGTTAATTCCAACAAACTCATTCGGTAGGGTTCTTTAGATATAGGATCTGAACCAGGTAGTAGTTAGATAGAAAAGTATATCTCTCTCATTGGGGGTAATTCAAGTATCTCATCAACAAACACATTCTGAAATCATGCAAGACGAAAAAATCCTCCAAACTAGGTTTATTTTCTTTTTCCAACTGATTTGTCACTTGGATGGCATAAATATGACAACCCTTTCTTAAGCATTTCTTAAATTGCATTGCTGAAATCTATCTAACTGATATTGGTTTTTGTATACCATGAATTGTCCTAACAGTGTCTTTTTCATCTTTATATTTGAGTGATTTTTCATAACAATCTGACACTGCTTTATGCCTTTCCAACCAATCCATTCCGATAATTATGTCATAAGACCCTAACGGTAAAATGTTCATATTTGTATTTGTGTTTTGACAACCTAAACTGAACTCAGAATCAAAAATCAAATCAGATACTTTTCTTTTTATTCATGTTGCTAGTTGTACAAGCCAATATTTTGCATGTCTTGTTTTGCTTAAGTTTATTTTAATCCACTACACCAAGAGCGATGTAACTCAACGTAGCTCCTGGATAAATTAAAACAAAAATAAGAGTATTGTTAATTTTACCTTCAATTTCCACTACAGTGGATTGGTGGTCAGCTTGTTGGCCATCCATGACTGCATTGATTCGATGTAAGATTATTCCCACATCTCCCACTGTAGATGCTTCTTGTAGGTTGTAAACCGTAGTCCTGGATGCTAAAGTAGAACATGGACAGTTCCTCCTTAGGTGAGGTTCTCCACATTCCCAACATTTTAACGGTTCTTGGGGGTTGTCCCCAAACTTCTTTGCTCCAAGATTAACTATTTTACCACCTCCTTGGGTGTTCTGGTTGTTGGAGTGAAAATATTTCCTTGGAAAACTCTTTTTTTCATTTCGAAAAGGGGTTGGATGATATCCCTTCTTCCATTGATTCATTCGGTCTTGTTTCTTGTCTTTCCAAGACTTGGGAAATTCTGACTATTGTTTGTATTGGTCATAACACATTCGGGCCTTCTTGAAAACTTCACTCAAGGACTTGGGGTTATCAAATTCGATTATGTCCTTATAGGACTCTGGTAAACATCTTAGGAACCGCTGGATTTTTACTTTGTCCTCTCGGATATAAGGCATGAACCTTAGTAACTCCAGGAATTTGTTTATCAAGTCATCCATAGCCATTTGACTGAGTCGTAGCTCATAAAATTATTTAGTTTTTATTTCATAGTAACCTTCAAATAAATATTGTTTCTTAAAGTACTTATTAAAATCCAACCATTCCATATGTTTTTCCTTTAGGCCCTTAGCCAACTTCAGGTGCTGCCACCATATGCTCGCTTTTCCTTTCAGATTATAGATGGCCATTATGACCTTCATATTTCCAGAATAGTTATATATCTATAAATACTTCTTTATGTCTAATAACCATGCTTCAACCTCCTTCCCTATTTTGGATTCCCCGTCAAAGGTAGATAGTTTGATTTTCTTAAACTCTCCCTCAAGATGGTCCACTTATTTCCTTTTTCTTCCTGTTTTTGTTTTATCTTCTATTGATGGTGTACCTTCAAAAGAGATATCTCCTTTTTCTCCTTTAGGACTAGAATTTTTGGAGGCCCTTTGCTGACCTCTTCTTTATCATTATCGTCCTTTGGGATCTTTTTTATCACTATGCTTTGTAGTAGAACTTCATTTATTTTCTGTTGTTCTTGTTGTCCCTTTTTCAGTTTCTCATTGTCTACTTTGAAAACTTGCAGCTCCACAATGAGATTTCTCATAGTTTCCTTTAATTTGGTAGGTGAACTTCCATCACTGTTATGCCTCTAATATTCAAGAGGCCTTTGTTAAGGATTCTCCTCGACTCTGATTTCTACTTTATTCTGGGCTGCATGATTACAACAGAAAATAAACTGTGTTTTGTTTGTAACAGTAATTGGTTTGTTAGTTTTACATAACATAAAGAATATGTGCTAAGTAATTATTTTGTCCTTGTTAAGGTCCAAGTGTTGTAACCTTTGCTCTGATACCATTTGTAATGATCCTTAAAATTTCCAAATTTAAAAAAAAATTATTAGGCTATTGGAGTTGATCATTCATCATTCCCAACCTTGTAGTTGTTCATCACTGTTCTTATAAACATACACATACTAATCCTTTGTTATGGTTGCAAGTGAATTCCTAAGAATTTATCTATGGCTATCTTAGCCTTATTCATAACGCAGGTGAATTAGTCGTCCTACAAACTAACCATTAGTTCGTTTGGAACTTAAGATTACTAGTAAACACCTTCATATACATATGATATACATACACCTTGATTAGTTCTCTTTCTATTTACATAGCACGACTATATTTGTATATGTGTGATAGACTTTCTATTTCATATGTATAGAATACTCATAAAGGAAACATAGGGAATTCCTTAGGTTTTACATTCCACTTCGAATGGGATCTAGTAACATATCATAACTTGTAACATACCATAACTTGTTCATTAGAGATCAAAAAACAAATGATTAAAGTTAAGGCAGGGACACTCCCGTTTCATATGCGGGAGGTGTCGTTGTTCACACGTAGTTGTTGCTACTTCGTCCATGGTGTGCATGACATTAAAATTTAGGTGTTTGTGGTGTACAACTAACATACACTGCTCGTCCCTAACTGATTAACAACTTCGTGGTAACTAAGTTTGGGGTGAGAATTCACGTTCTAGTGTACAAGAGCCAGGAATGAAGATCGACCTTCCAAGAACTAAACCATACCCTAACTGGACTGTCACTCCCTTCCATAAATGTTGACAAGGACCACAAGGATAAATTGTCATGCCTTAATTAGATTCTGTCTGCGACATTTAATTTCTTTATTGTGGCTCATTCCTTTGGCCCATTGTTCAACTTGCATTCCCACCGATGTTACACATTATTTTCATCATCCCTATGACTGTTAATGATGTAAACCTGTCCGTATTCTTCAGAGGGGTTAGTGGCATGAGTTCATAAAGAAGAGAGAAGAACTTTTCCTGATAAATGAAGTTGCATTTTCCTTTATGAAAACCCTATTAAAGATGATTTTTTCATGCTTCACTATGGCTAGGGTGCGAGAATGCCTGATTCTCATAGGCTACACCATAGCTAGGTTGCAAGAGGTTCACAGGTTTCTCTATAAGCAAGGTGCGATAATGCTCATACGTGGGAAAAACGAGCATCTTCTTGATGCTTCTAGAAGGAGAAACTTCCATGGTGAGGTGGTATCTGAATGGTTTGGATCTTACTCACTGTCATAATTTGGTGGGATCATCCTAACCTCCTCACCTTATCCTCTTCAACTTATAAAAGGAGAGGAGTTGTCATGGAGAAATTTGGCTTGGATGAGATTAGCTTTGGGGCTTTAGCTTTTGGGATTAGCTTGGATTGGATTGAGCTTTGGAGATTGTTAGCTTCGCTAGATGAGCCACTTTGTCAAGATAGATTGTGAATATTATCACATCTATGCTCTCAGAATTATTGGAGTGGAAGTGTGTGGGGAACGAAGGATAGTTGGAAGGGACCTTACAACATTAAGGCCATGGTTGTAATCTCTCATTCACATTTAATATGATACAATAATATGATTCTTTCCTATAAAGCTTGTTGTGTTTTATTGTATGATTCTGTGATCACATACATAGGTTTATGATATTACTATCACTTTGGTTGGTTGCATTCTTTTGTAGGATCATCATTGTATGAGTTTTGGAATGGAGATAGGATGGCGATGGCGAGAGGAAGTAACGTTTAAATGGTATGTCACCTATCCCTGTTTAGTTAGTAAATTCAATATTTAAAACTTAAGGAAAGCATCATGTTCTTGTGTGTTTTGTTCTATATCTAGGTGGATCTAGGGATATTAGTTAGTGTCTGTACCTATCGATTTATCCAATAACAAAATTGGCGACCATACTGGGGAATGGATTATTTCCTAGTTAGTCTAGTTTCCCTTGTTTTGATTGCTTGTTTTCTAGTCTCTGAGTCTGTGGGAGATCTGCCCAGACTCTCTGGATCTGAAATTTCACTTGTATTCTTTTGTCCTTTTCCAAATTCTCTTTGATTTCAAGTAGTCTCACACTGTATTGGTCTACAGCCTACGAAATCCCCTTAGTTTCCCACTCTACTGTGTAATCCAATGCGACATGTTCACACCCTACCTGTGTCCAGCCTGTGACCTCCACTGATTTTCACACTACACCCTCTAGCTAGGCTGTGAACCCATTTGAATTTTTTGTTTGGAATTAGGCTTTCCTATATTTTGATGCCCAATTTTTCTTTGATCAACTGATTGAACTTTTGGAGCCTATATTGATCTGTTTACAATCTACTTGTCTTTGAGTTTCTTTTAGCCATCTTTGCTTTGTTTGGTTTTGAAGGATTAGTCTCTTTATCTGAGTGTCTTTCAATTCCAAAGCCTGTGTTTTCTTTATAATTGTTTAGGGAAAGATCAAATTTCTTCCGAATAGTTTGCTTTAAAAGAAAACATTTAGTTTGGGTTTCTTTGTTTTAAGAAAGTTCATTATTTCTTTTAGTGAAATTTTTGAAACAAAAAGATTTAATTTCTTTCTTTATATTGGATTGGGGGCATCCTTGCATTTGAAGTAGCGGAATTGCATGATTCTTGGCATTTTTTGATCTTAAATTATGAATCATGCATTGGTGTACAGTGTTTTTTTTCATTTCTTGAGAATATTGATATTGATGAGTTTTAAGATTTTGGGACATTGTGCATCTGGGATATTGATTTTCTCCTTCTCGTAGAATAGCTTTCATCGAAATGAAAAGATTGCATCTTCACCTCTTTGCATAAATTTCGAGTCGGACAAAACACCATATTGTCCACGCCATTTTCCTTTTGAGTAACAACAACCATAAAATAAAGCGCTTATAAAAATTGATTAGACATTTTTATCTTTTCTGGTAGCAAACCTACATTATATTAGTCGTAGGGCTTTGGAATAGGTGTGAAATATAACTTTCCAAAGATGCAAACAAACATAGTATCTTGTGATAGGGAGAGTTAAATCCACTTACTACATTTTGTCCTGGGAAGCCCTTCGAACACAAGGGTCAATCACGAGGTCACATTGAGACTGGCAGAGTTACTCACCCTGCTTTGTTGGTCTTGGTGTAGAGATTACGTGTATTATGGGGGTTGCTTGACATGTATGCCCACAATGATGAGTGGAAGTCTTTCAAGTTGATTTCGGTCTAGATACCCTTCCCTTGCATGTGGATCGGACTGTCGATTGTTTCCCCAGGCATAGTTGTAGTGATTGGTAACCTTAGTGGCCTATATCTTTAGGGTCTTTACACAAGGTGATTGTGGAGGGGAAAGTCTTCATGGTACCTGGAATCGATGTTGGCCAAACTCACTCGGGCTCCTTGGAGGGTATACCCAGGATTATGTGTGGGAGCTTGCACTAGGGTATAAGTCCATTAAGAAAGTCGTCAATGTAACTTTTCCACCCTCTCTATCTCATCCCCTTCTTACTTTGTTCTCGCGATGTTGGATTTCATCACCAACTAGTGAGCTCATTGTGAGAAGGTTTTTTTTTCTTGCTTGCTTACTAGATTTTTAGCGTGTGATGTTTGTTTTCCCTAGCAGACTCTAGGTTGGATCTTTATTTTAATGGCGTCAGTTCCCAAAATAACCAATGAATGAACCCCTTCTCCATGGGAACCTTTTGTCTTTCCTTCTTACGGAAACATTGGTCCTCCTCATATTGCTACTTTGAGCCTTCCAAGTATCACAATTGGATTACCGGTATGGTTGTTTTCCACTCAGGTAATCCCGAATGCAGTTATTTATTTAGTCACAAGAACTTCCCCCCAAGAGCATCAACCTCATGTTGATCCTTCACCATCTTCACCAGTAAGGTCTTCTTCACCTTCTTTGCTTGTAAGGTCACCTTCCATTTCATCTTCTTCATTGAGTGAAAGTTATGAAGCTAGTAACTTGATGAATAAGAAGAAAAAGAAAAGAAATATTAAGAAGAAGAAAGATAAACAAGGGTCAAAACCTCCAACCACTATCAAACATGTTGGAAAACAACCAATTACTGTTAATCGTGTTGGGAGTGTTGATGATGTCAATATCACCCAAACAACTCGTAAGCCCAAGTACCCTTGCAAGCTTTGTAAGGGTAGCCATCTTCTTAAAGATTTCCTTGGTCTATCCAAGGTTATATAAGTATGGTCTACACACCCTGACCAACCCATGTTGTCAGCCTCTGAACAACATGCTAATGACCTCCCGTCAACTAGTCACGATACCATTGGGCAGAAGAAAAGTAGAGTCAAGTTCCTGTGTATGTTATGCAAAGGGAGTCATCTAACTCACCTTTTCCCTCATATGGATGAAGCCTCAAAATTACTGTAAGATATGATTGTTTCACAACCTCAACTTCCAATTGCTTATCATAAGTTTTCTCTCAACCCCCCTGTAGTTGATGGAATGATCACTCCAGACCCATCACCGATCAATCTGATTGATCATGTCGTCAATCTGGTCATGCCCTTAATTGAACTAGTTGACAAATTGGTCGATCCGATAGCATATTTGGTTGATCCCACTCTCCCTTTAAAGAGTGTTAACAAAGTAGTTGATCTGATCCCATCCTCAGTCGATCCCACTCTTCTGTTAGAGAGTGAAACCCAAGCGGTCGATCCGTTTCCACCTGTCGATCCTATTCTCCCCTTGGAGAATGAAACCCAAGTGGTCGATCTGATATCTCCATCAGTCGATCCTACTCTCCTGCTAGAGATTAAACCCGATACTGCCCATGTTTTTCTCGTTGATACAGAATCTACCATGCCGATGGGTATTCCTCCTTCTCCCGTGGAACCCCCTCCAAGTAATGAGGTTATACATTTTGATTGGGGTGTGCTAACTGGACCTCGTATTCCCTCTCACATTCCTTTCCAAATTACAGTACAGGTTTGTGGTCGAGATGTTCCTCAGTCACTGATAGATGAAGGTGCATCTACTATTATTTTTTCCTCTTTTGTTTGGCAAGATTTGGGTTTTCCTCAGCTTGTGCCGGTTACACAGAATCTGTTATCTTTTAACAAAAGAACTAGTCAACCTTTAGGGACCCTTCTTTAGTTTCCTGTAACTTTGGGAGGGAAAACTGTCTTTATGGACGTCATGGTAGTCCAGGACCCCCTGGATTTCGCTTTATTCCTTGGGAGAGATTATGTCTATGCCATGAAAGCTATTGTGTCTACTCTTTTTTGTGTGATATATTTCCCTCACGATGGACGAGTTGTGATTGTTGATCAACTTCCATTCATTGACCCCGACTGGATTGCCTCCCTAAATGGTTCTTATATGCAGACGGTATCGCCCCCGCCATAGGTCAATTATGTGGCATTGTCGCCCATGGATTCAACTTTTGATGACTTAGATCTAGTAGTTGACATTGTGATCTCTTCGATAAGGTTGTTAGAGCCTGATCTCTTTACTCCTGTCATGACCCTCGACATCGTGTTCCTCCAGAGTGTGTTTCTTCCTTCCAGTGAAGACCTCTTGGAAGCCAAGATCGAGTTTTGTCCCTTGACATGGTGTCATTTCGGAGCATTGTCCTCTTGGAATCCATGATCAATAAGAGAGACTTTGAGGATAGTTTTTGTGTCTCTGAAGCAACCTCATTAAAAAATGAAACAGAGGTCTATGAGCATGATTTTCTGATTTCAAGCTCGTTAAAAAATGAAACAAGACTTGAGCATAGTTTTCTAATTTCAAGCTTGTTAAAAAATGAAACCACTTACGAGGATAGTTTTTTTGTCTTTGTGGCAACCTCATTAAAAAATGAAACAAAGGTTACAAACATAGTTCTTGTTTCTGTGTCAGGCTCGTTAAAAAATGAAATAGTTTTTCCCCTCTCTATTTGAGTTATGTCCTTCGTCTAGTATTTGAAGCTTCATTTCATTCTCCTTTGTAGTTGGATGAAATGAAGCTTGGGGGGAATTTTCTCATGCTGAAGTTGAGCAGCTAGCTTCTTAAACTGGGGGCTAAGTACCAACCAACCCTGTGTTCTGCGTTGGGAAGTCCAAGCATAGTTTTCTATGGTTCAATCTTGTGTAAAAATGAAACCACTTGTCTCAAGCATAGCTTCCTTTGGTTCAAGCTTGTGTAAAAATGAAACCACCTACCTCAAGCATAGTTTTCCGTTGGTTCAAGCTTGTGTAAAGATGAGACTAGGTCTAAGTATAGTTTTGTTTAGTTTTCAGCTTGTGAAAAAATAAAATCTATCCCAACCATAGTTTTATTTTTTTTTAAAGCTTGCGTAAAAATGAAAACAATCCCGAGCTTAGTCTTTTTTATTTCTTGTGCTCGTAAATACATGAGAATAAGTTACTGAGCTCAGTGTTTGTTCTTTCTCATGCTCATAAATCATTGAGAATGTAATGGAGTATATTTTTATCACTTTTTCAGACTCGTAAAGGTCATACGAAAAAGAAACCCACTGGAGTTCCCTTTAAGCTCTTTTCAGACTTTCTAAACATGAAAATATTGTCGAGCAAACTTGTTCTGTTCATGCTCATAAAAGTATTTGAATAAAATGTTCGATGGGCAATATTTTATCACTTTTTCAGTCCTGTCCAACTATTTTATGAAAAAGGAACTAAGAGAGTTCTCTTTAAGTGTTTTTCAGATTCTATAAACATGAAAAACCCCCGAGTTTTCTATCTTTGGACTCGTTAAAACAAACATCGAAAGGCCCATATGGGATCGAACCACTCCTTCTTAGGGTTTGTTAAACATAATCCAAGGGACTCATCCGAAGGATGATATTACATTTACAAGCATATGTTATTCTCCTCAAGCTTGCGTAAAAATAAAGAGGTACTCGCCAGAAATGATGGGGGAAATATTGGGAAAGAAATGTATCTAAACCTGTATTATGTGGGAGAGTCACTTCTGAACATGAAACCCTTTTACTCTCTTTGTGTCTAGGTTGGAAAATCCACTTGTCTCTTGATCATACTCCTTTATAAGATTACAAATTGGTATGTGATCCCTATTGTTGAGTTAGTGTTTCCAAGATAGTTGTTGTGTCGCCAATATGTTCAAAAAGATGTCCAACCCGAAAAGCCTTCTATTGCATCGACCATTTCTGCAGTCCTTAAGCCTTCTATTGCATCGACCATCCCTGATTCAGTCCTGAATCACTTGTTACTCTGATCTACTTCAAATCTTGTTACCTATTTCATGTCATTGATGTGGGATACATTAAGGCCCTCCTGTGACGAGTCTTTTCCTATCGACTTCAACTCATTATCCAGGATGTAGACTTAGAAACCAATAGGTACCTTGGAACTTGCATGCCTTAATGGAAGGTTTCCTTGCTTTCGACAGTGATTTTTCATCATTGACCCCTGATCGGAAGATTCCATCGCGTGTTCGACTTCAGCTCATTAATTCACATTTGTTGGATTGTACTAGTGTACCTTGGGAGTCATTGACATTAATAGTGAATTCCCTCGCACTTATTAACAATATACACTAATGACTGGTAATCAAGTGGTTTCTACCATGTTCAACTTCAACACATGTATTCGCATGGTTATATTCGTACTATAGAGTGGTGGAGATGAAGACCTTGGATCTTTTCTGACAGATTCAGGTTGCGTTGGAGTATTTTAAGTTTTTACTATTGCATATATCCACATTGTATGTCTTGTCGCTATATTCAAATTTGAGTCTTTAACACATAGATCCATAGTGTATTTTTGGTGGCTATGTTCAGATTTGAGTCATATTGGCATGGATCCACGGTGTATGTTTGGTGGCCATGACCTTGTCTTACTTGACATGGATATTTGAATGTTGGCATTTATGCTTTGAGTCATTTGTATTCTGAGTATGGGAATGCCTACCTCAGTGATAATATATTATTGTACTATATTTCCTTGTTTGTTGGTAGGTTTTCGACCGATTGTTCCTTGTTCCCTACACACACTCGACAAAGTATTTTAGCTATCACTCTGCTCTAACTTCATACTTTGGGGGGCTCTCTGTTACACATTATTTTTCTCATCCCTATGACTATTAATGATGTAAACCTGTCTGTAGTCTTCATAGGGGTCAGTGGCCTAAGTTCCTGAAGAAAGAAGGGAGAAGAACTTTTCCTGAGAAAAGTAGTTGCATTTTCCTTTATGAAACCCCTATTAAAAATGATTTTTGCATGCTTCACTATGGCTAGGGTCTGAGAATGCCTGATTCTCATAGGCTACACCATAGCTGTGTTGCAAGAGGTTCGTAGGTTGATCTATAAGTAGGGTGCGAGAATGCTCATACGTGGGAAAAACGAGCATCTTCTCGATGCTTTTAGAAGGAGAAACTTCCATGTTGAGGTGGAATCCGAATGGTTTGGATTTTACTCTCTTTCATGATTTGGTGGGATCATCCTAACCTCCTCACCTTATCCTCTTCAACTTATAAAAGGAGAGGAGCTCTCATGGAGAAAGTTGTCTTGGATGAGATTACCTTTGGGGCTTTAGCTTTTGGAATTAGCTTGGATTGGATTGAGATTTGGAGATTGTTAGCTTGGCTAGATGAGCCACTTTGTCAAGATAGATTGTGAATATTATCAGATCTATGCTCTAAGAATTCTTGGAGTGGAAGTGTGTGGGGAACAAAGGAGAATTAGAAGGGACCTTACGACATCAAGGCCATGGTTGTAATCTCTCTTTCACATCTAATATGATACAGTAATATGATTCTTTCCTATAAAGCTTGTTGTGTTTTATTGTATGATTCCTTGATCACATACATAGGTTTATATTGAGTTT
>ML778190.1:28032-50437 GCA_009831015.1 Picea engelmannii
GTGTTTTATTGTATGATTCCTTGATCACATACATAGGTTTATATTGAGTTTATGCTATTACTATCACTTTGGTTGGTTGCGTTCTTTTGTAGGATCATCATTGTATGAGTGTTGGAATGGAGCTAGGATGGCAATGGATAGAGGAAGCGGCCTTTAAATGGTATGTCACCTATCCCTCATTAGTTACTAAATTCAATATTTAAAACTGAAGGAAAGCATCATGTTCTGGTGTGCTTTGTTCTAGATCTAGGTGGATCTAGGGAGATCAATTAGTGTTTGCACCTACCAATTTATCCAATAACAACCAAGTTCCTGCCACCTTGCCCTAGTCACATGGTCTAGGTACATTTCACAGTTCCCACCATTAATCAGGAAAAGACAGGTCCTCCTGAGGCTATTGTTCAATCTTTCTTGTGCGGTGCCAACTTGGAGAAAAAATGCCTCTGGAAGGAATCCTGTGACTAAACTTGGTGTATGGATCTGGTGATGAGGAGGTTCTTGTTCTTTGTAGGAGAAAGATCATTATGCATTTCTCCACTTTTCCCTTATACTTGGTATGTTATCTAAACCCCATTATCAAAATTCTGTGAGGTATGGAAATGTCAAACGTATTGCAGTTGCTTCTATGATTGTTTGATAAATTTGTTAATTGGGTTTTTCGTCTTTGCTATTCTGTGACTTTCACGATATTATTATCGAGACCGTGGATAAGTATTTTATCCTTTGATATATTTAACTTAGGGCATGATTCCTTATGAGGATAAAAACTCATTGTTTTAGTGATCCAGTAACTCGACCGCCCAATCAACTGGGTTGTATTGCTATCTTGATTTAGGGAGATAATTGAAAATGAGAATAAGTTTTCATTTGTAGTCGTATTCCCTTTACTAAGAAAAAACAAAACATAGACTGGTAAGTTCTATGTTGTGGTTTGTCTTCGTTCTTCGGAAATTATTACAATACTTATCATTATCTTGTACTGGTGACACACATGTGAGTTACTGTAATTTTATAATACCCTCTCGGTCTGTACCTCAGAGTCCCATACTCTGTGTTGAATATCTCATTTACTATACTATGTTTTCTCTTTGGAAGCCATCGCTCTGTGGGTTCTTCCACGACCCATTGTTTGACTCCTACGCTTGTAATTTTCTTTATAACTAATTATTGTATTGTTCTTTGGAGCATATGTACATCTATATAAGATGGAAGCTCTGGACGCTGAGTAAACTTGTTAAAATGTGTGTCTACTAAGTATGTAATATATTTAAGACTGTAGCTAAGCTTGAAATTAACATTTCTTCTTCAACAGATACTGTTACTTGTATGTGTATATTTCATTGCATGATGTTTAAGTCTGTATTGAACTTGGAATAATGCATTTCCTTCATCATATAGTATTTGATCAGCAATTAAAATTTGAATTATGATATTTGGCATGCGTATTTTATGTGACCTCTCAGAAGTCAGTTATTTAGTTCTTGATCGGTTGTTGATTTAATTCTTGAAAGCTCAATGAGACAATTCAGTTACCAAATCTAATGATGGGGCCCTGTTTTTGTGAGGGTACCCATCATGAATACTTTGATCCACTTCCCCCTTTGGGCTTATGGATGAACTTCGACAGTGTCGTGAAAGGAAGGACAACTTCAGTCCCTGCAAGTTAAGTAAAACTCATGATTAGGCTTGTGGTAAAAACAAAATCTCATTTTCTACAATCATTCTGACAGTGATCCTCTTGATTAAAATAATACCATTATTAATTATAGATTCACATTTTCTTGCAAGAATTTCCTTCACTCAAAGTTCCATGGATTCAGGATAACTCTGAACCCCGGAAAAGGTATTCGGGTTCTAAATACAGTGCTTAAGAAAGCTCGCAGATACAAGGAAATCATACGATTTTTGTCTTAGGGTATTATTTCATGGAAAATATATATATCCCAGACTTTGATAGTCAGATGATCATTTATATTTGTAACCATCTTTTAGAGGTTAATAGAAAAGGAAACTCTAGAATTTCAAAGAGGATTCTCATTGTTTTAATAATTGCAAGTGGTAGCACTTGTAGACGTGAATGTATATTAATTTGCTACTGGTCCGATTCTGGAAGTTAGAACAGATTTAATGTATCTTTATTTAATGATCTTCGCCTCTGCGTTATCGTAGATAAAAACAAACTCTTTGTTTTTTATATATCTGAACTATCATAATTCTTATATTACTGTCACAGTCATAAGACAAAAGATTTAGTCAAATTTCTCTCAAGTTTTCTAGTATGGATGAACTCGTGGTATGAGTCATTAGATTTTTGAATAGTTTGTAAGACTATGTACAACCACTCTCTCTCTCTATATATATATATATACATATTTAAGATTCAAGTATACTTTTAGTACGTTATTGAGCGTTTGTACATTCTATTCTATATTAAGGTTCAAGTATACTTTCAGTATGTTATTTAGCATTTGTATAGTCTATTCATCCCCTTTAATTGATTTTCTATACGTACATAAATCATATATTTTGGAAATTTTAAAATAGGATTGACTTCAATTAACCTAGATATATTCTCTAGTAAAATTTCATCATTCAGTTCCATTCATGATTTTGATACACAAAAAATTTACCCAAAGCATGCGATTGACTGCAAGGGTTTATCCTACAGTTTATTCCATTCCAAACTCTTGCAGAATTAACTATATGTACTCTTTCAGCTATTAGATCGAACGAAAGTAGCATTCACTCAACATTTTAATCAAAAGAGATAATTCATCCATAATTAAATTAGATGTATTCTATTAGCCCTTAAGTAAAGCAACATTTGATCAGAATTTAATCCATAGCAATACTTTCATCCATAATTAACAGATGCATTCTAACAACTATTAAATCAGATAGCATTTACTCTGAGAAAGAGTATATAGACATATATGAACATTTTTTGAACAACAAATGGAACAACCAAGTTCCTCCCAACCTTAGAACAGAACAACCAATTCACTTGTCTCGTTCACCCCCTAGCATGACCATGAATCCATGAGGGTGAACTCTAGAACCCCTCCTTAGCAATATTCCTTCAGTCTCAACAACTTCTCCTTGATTCACACTCAGAAAACAATGTTCATAACAACAAGAGATCCTTATTTTCCCCATCATACTAAGCAGCGTCCTACCTCCTCCCATATCCTATATATCCAAAAGGAAATGTGCCTAGGTATTTTTCCCATTGGGAATTTTTGTAGCTTTCCAAATCCCTGATTTTCAAGGGCTACCAATGGCCAAATTCTTGATTTGCCACTTGTCACATTCAAGCCTGAGGTATTTCCAACATGTTCCCCTCTCATGGAGTCATGGTCAACTGATTTTCACCTGGTTGTTCCATTTGTCCATCAACAATAAATATAAAATATTTTGTTTCATACAAGTGTCATAGTAAAATAGTTAGTTGGGTCAAATCAGATCTCTTCCTAACAGTCATAACCATCAATTACAATTAATTAAATTCGAAATTTAGAATTTCCATAAATGGAAATAATTTTCCAATTCTGAATTTACCAAAAACATAATTAATTTCCTAAGCAATTTTAGACTTAAAAATAATTTATTTTTGGGGATGTTATAGGTGAGGTCACATCGGTTGGCAAGCAGGAGATAGGTGGAGAGTGCACATGACAAGGACTTCAGAGAATTCTCATTTGTCTATGGTACACATGTGTATATTTGGTTGAATGGTAGTTAAATTATGTTCATCCGCCTTCAGTTAAGGCACTTCTCTTGTGTTAAAGTTTATGTTTTATTCAACATAATATTATCCAGAGACTTCATTTTTTTTATCTTTTAATGAATTTGTCTTGATGATCCAACATTTTATGATCATATAATTCAAAGTTATCCCAACCTTATTCTCACTATACTTTTGATTTGATTTCCAATGGTGAACCCAAACTATGAATGCAATGACTTCTCTGCGTTTTTTTTTAATTGTTTTTAATACAAACAAAAATTGTGTTTTTATCCTCAGTTCCTTTATCCTTTCAGTTATTAGTCTATGCCTGAGCAGTTGGTCAGGAGCTGAATTGACTTTCTTTCAATCTGGTGTTAAAGATTTAGATTGAAATTCCCTCTTTCCTGTGCATGGATAATAAGTGTAGGATCATCCCTTTCCCAGTGTTTATTTGCAACGAATTTTTATACTGGAAATGATTTAATTCTCACTGCCAGTTTAATTCTTGCTGCAATTAGATTATCCTCTACCCATGCAATTGGTTTATTTCTTGCAGCGAATTTTATGCTGTGAATGAGTTCATTCTTGTTGCAAATGATTTATTTTTCAATGCATTTTTCTTGTTGCGTTTCCTTTTTCTTCCTGGAGGTTGTTGCAAATGTTTATTCCTCTTGTTATTTCCTATATAACTTAAGTTGATTTCTTATAGAACACACCAATCCCTTAACTATTAATGTATTCTTAATTTGATTTCTTATAGGAGTAGTGTATGTTAAATGCTAGTTGAAGGTTTCAGAGAAACACCATAAACAACAGAATAAATTTATGGTTTGAACAACGTAGGGTTCAGAGTCAATGTTGACCAACTGTGGGTTGACTATAATCCCAACAGTTTTCATTTTTGTATAATTCAGTAGTTAAATTTATTACAGCATCCATATTCTACAGTGTCCTTTCTACAGTTTGTTATTTACATGTAGACTATGTGATTGACTTAAATGTTGAAATAAAGCGATATCAATATTAGAAACAATTAATAAGTAACAATACTTAGTGATCTCGATATTGATTATTGGTTCGTCTTTCATGATTACTGATTTATAATTTTTCATGTAATTTTTGCATTTACTTCATAGTTGATTGGATGACGTCTTTATATCTTGATGTGTTGTTCGGGATTTCTTAGAATCATTTTAGATAATGGACTTGATTGTGTCTTTACATTGGGATATCTTGTAGTAGTTGTGGATATTGTAATTTTTTCTAACAAGTCTGGTCTCTATCTGTAATGTATTCTAACTATAGACTATAGTTGGTCCAACTAGCTTGAAACTAATAAAGTCATATAATCAGCAATCGAGGGTGAAAGTGATGAGCGACTGACACCAATTTTCTTGTACACAGATGTTCTTTAGAGTACCAGTTTATTTGTTGTAGCCAGTAGGAAGATAAAATGGAATCTATCCTACTAGTTCATCTCCAGTGGACTGGATAGACATGTAATGGACATGAGGTTATAGATTTTCATTGTGCGCAAGGGGTTTACTGACCGTTTTTATTTGTGTGGAATTTTAAAGTGTCGAAGACAAAGAAATAGGTAATAATTAATAGACAGGTAATAGGTGATAGGTAATAGACAGGTAATAGGTAAAAATTAATGGAGCACAATTTTATTTTGATTATCCTCAAAAGATAAAGAAAAATTATGATAATCATTATCTCTATTGTCGTAATCCTTGTACTGAATTTAGATTTAAAAACAAATGTAAATTATAACCGTAATCGATGTTCACATAGGTGATCTTAGTATAATAAATCTTATACTATGAACATTTTAGTTACAAGACTGACTTGTATTGTAAAATGAATAATTTGATACAAGACTCCTTCAATAATATCGATTTTGGCCTGGAAATAAAGAATGTTTTCCACACATTAATTTAATAAAGATCTTTAAAATATTACATCTTTAAAAATAAGGCTTAATACTGTTTTAGATAAGTTAATTGTTGGACATGTATAAGGGTTTATATTGGATCATTTATATACATATATGCATCCTATATTGTATAAATACTATGGTTTGATAATACGTCTCACTTGAATGGTCATTGAAATTATTATTGAAAAATTAAGAATTAATGTTGGATGAATTATGACCTTTAGATTTGGTATAGTTTTAGATTAACACTAGTTGTCAAATATTAATTAGAAATGGTTAATTGTAAGTCATTATATTATAAATTATCTAACTTAGAATGAAGTTTCTTAGTTATTTTATGCTGAAGAATAGTAACGATTGAAATCCTTGAATTAAGAAGGCTTAGTCATTATTTCTTTAGGAATCTTTACTCATCATTAGGGTGTTAATCAAAGTTTACAATAATGTTAAAGTGTTATAATTTGGCATCTATTAAGAATAATGATGTTAAATAAGAATAAATATTAGTCCTTGATATCATGTATTTTAATTGTTGTCTTATGTAATTTGTGTCGGATTAATTATAATCTAGTTAGATTTCTTTACACAAAAAAAATAATGCAAAGAAGTCATTGAATTCAGAGTTTTGGTTCACCATTGGAAATCAAATCAAAATTAAAGTGAGCATAAGTCTGGTATAACTTTGAATTCTCTGATCATAAAACGTTAGCTCATCAAGAAAAATTCGTATAAGATAAAAAAAAATGAAGTCTCAGGATAGTATTACGCTGAATAAAACATAAAATTTAACACAAGACAAGTGCCTTAACTGAACACGCAGAAACATAATTTAACTACCCTTCAACCAAATATACACATGTGTACCATATCCAAATGTGAATTCTCCGAAGTCGTTGTCCCGTGCGCGCTCCATCCAGCTTCCTCTTGCCAACCAAGGTGACCTCACCGGTACCTCCCAGTCAATGCTAGGGGCACTCTTCTTCCCCTTGAGCCCCTTGAGCTGTAAAGTGATCATGCAGACACTACCATATAAATTATAGCACCCAACTCACCTCGCAAGGTCGAGCTACCACTCGTTACCCGAGCTAGGTATCCCAACTCCCACAAGAGAAAGTTTAGTGAAAATGAAATTTCAATAGCGTAGCGTTACACAAGCCAGATTTGATCCATACTCCTCCTCCGCCATCCTTTTTATAGAGTTTTCAAGTAACTATTTTCCAAAAATTATCATTAGATTCCTTTTTCGTTAACTTAATTAGGAAAAACGTCCCTCGTACACATGTCGGTCGATCCCCTAGTTGCACCAGAAAATCAATTTATTAATTAATTAAATTTTCCTATTTTCCTCACCCACCTAAAAGCGTTCCTAAAAATGCTCCTCAGTGTCCCATTATTCCCTTACAATTCTTAAATGACTTATGCCTTACTTAATTCTTAGTTGAGTTCATAAATAGAAAGTTCCAAAGGCTAGATTCCTTACTAAGTTAGGCATTCCCCTTTTTCTTTAAGTTTCCCCTTTTCTTTAAGTTTCTCCTTTTTTCAAGTTTCCCATTTTTCTTAGGTTTCCCCCTTTTCTTTAAGTTTCCCCTTTTTATAACTAAGTTCATAATTAGCAAGTTTAGAAAAAAACAACCAAATACCCCTTTTATTAATTAAACCTTTATTAAAATTTCCACTTTAATTATTAATGCTTGAATTTTCTAATTAGTTATAAAAAGGTCCTTTAGTGAATTGAGATTTTATAAAAATAACCTTAGTGAATTGAAATTTTATAAAAAGAACCTTAGTGAATTAAAATTTCCACCTTAATATGGTTATATGTCTAATTAGTTTTTTTGTTCTAAGGCTCTACTTAGACCTAGGTTTTCAATTCACTAGGCTTGGCGACGGTTCTTAAGGGAAAAATTAGTTATTAAACTTTAATTATCACATCATTCATTTTAAGGTTGATCAGGTCCTAAGGAGGCATAGTTTTCTAGGCACTAGGATTATTTACTTACCAGTTAAAATCACAACGTTCCCTTTAGGACGCACTACGTGCTCGAAGGGTGCCACTTGCCTCTTTCCATTTTATTTGCACAACGTTCCCTTCAATACACACCACGTTCTCCGAGGGTGCCACTCACCTCTTGAATGAACTTGGTAGACGTCAAACCCCTGGAGTCAATATGCCATGAGGTTCTATTCTCAGAGACTAAGGGTCTCTAAGGAATACGGACCTTTCCGTATTTTGCTCCCCTTAGAATCACCGTGAATGACTGTCAAAGTCTTCCCTCATGACATCATGGGTCTTCTCGAACTAGGTAATCGTTAAACTATAGTTTGAGCCATGGCAGGAGTTCTAGTAGGCTATGGAAGGGCTGTTGCCACACCTTTCCCTCAATGTCTCTGGTTGTCATGCGTGACCCATTTAATCCACATGTGAGTCTAGTCAGCAAGCTATTGTCATCCTGCATCCATCAACGAATCATGTCAACAATAACAATAAACATCATAATATCTAATCATATTTACATATGTCACATCAACAACATTTAAACCAACAGTCCACTCCCTAACTTGATCCGAAGTCTAAGGGGTTCCATTGATGCCTCAACATCCTCAAAATCTAGAGTCCTGCACAATCAGGAGAACCTAGTCAGTAACACATGTCTATGTAAATACAAAAAAATAACATATCATCAAACCCACAATATCTCATAATCATAATCAAAACAACCAATAGTATAATGACCCAGATCACTTGCACACAAGTGACCTCAAAGAATATGTTTTCTCAGGGTGGGAAAGAGCGGGATGCTACATTATTCTAGTTTCATATGCAACTATTTAATATTTGGTGTTCTCATTTTGTAAGGATATTTAGAAACTGTGGCAGCTTTAAGAATTAACTAAATAGAGAAGTCCATATCTCTCTTTGGTGGTAACCCTGTAAATTACCGAAATACATTTTCATATTCCTTCAAAAGTGGATAGTCTTCAATACTTGGCTCCATATCCTTTTTCGAATCTTACATATGCGCTACATATACATGGAATACCTTCCTACAAATTCTTTTCAAATGAAAGGAGGAAATCACTCTGATTGATATAGGTCTTGGAATACCATGCACCATCCTTGAATTTCGTTGTTCATCAAGGAATGTGAAATATTTTTTGTAACAATATAGGATATCACAATGTTTATCCAAGCAATACATACCAACCAGGAAATAATATGACCCAAGTGGTATTATGTTCAAATATTCCTTAGTGATGACTTCATTTATGCTCACTGCACAATATTTAACCAACTCATTGATTATTCTTTTGGTTCAAATGGCTAAATGAACCAACCAATACTTTTTCATGCATAAATCTCTTCAATTTAAATTTTTCAACAATATTAGGATCTATACAGTTATGAATAGCTCCAGAGCCAATCAAAATAGCTATGGGATGATTATCAATCTTACCTTCCACTTCAATCATGTGGAATTGATATCCTACTTGTCTATTATCTAGACCTGCATAGATCCTTAGAATGATCCTGGCCACATTATACACTCTATAGTCTTCATATATTTTATGCATAGTCCTCATCATATCTCCTTTAAGAGGATAATATTTCTACATGTGGTCTCCTTCACATACCCAACACTCTATGGGTTTCTGACTTGGACTTTCCCTGAAGGAAACTGTTATATTGGAATATTTTTGTGCTTGTTGCCCTTGAATATATGCCTATGATTTTTTCTTGAATAAATATGGCTCGAATCTGTTATTCCTCTAATCCATATTTTCTTTCTTGTTTTCATGCCAATCTCTTTCAAAATATGGCCTTTCCTTACTCATCTCATACAAATAATTATCTTTTCTTATGGCTTCTTCCAATTTTCTAGGATGATTAAATTGGATTTTATCACTATAGAAAGAAGGTATCCCACTAAGAAATATTTGGATTTTAACCTTATCATATTTTATGAAGAAAACATACCTAAAAAATTCAAGGAACCTTCTTTCAAACTCATCCATTTCCATGCTTACAATCTTGATTTCAAAGAAACATTTCATCTTCTTGTCATAATAATTATCTGAAAAGTATTTCTTCTTAAAACACTTTTTGAAATCCCTCCATGAGACACTCTTTTCATCAATGTGCTTAAATTACTTTAGTTGATCCCACCACATAAATGCTTTTCACTGAAGATGGTAGGTTGCAATTTTGGTTTCTACATTTGATAAATAATTGTGCAATTGGAAACATATACTCATTCCCAAAATACATGCTTATGCATATTCATATTTATTATGATAACCATCAAAAGTAGGAGGCTTAATATTCCTATGCTCGCCTTGCAAATTATATACTCCATACCTCCTCCTCCATCTTCAGACATGGGACACACTTGGGATACTCTCTAACCTTGAATATGGATGTTCTCTTCTAGTCAAATTCCTTTGTGAATGATGATGTATATTAACACTCCCTGATTATCTAGATCATATATGATCATCCCTCCTATCATGAGATATGAATGCTTCAACTTTCCTTGTACTGGTTGCTTTCTCTGTGCTAGAATATTTATTGAATTTCCTCTACAACATATTAAAAGTATGTATCACCTCCTCCTAAACTATTATCATCCTTGCATTGTATTCTATATATATCTCCACTTCTATCTATAAGCTTCTCATAGTCTCAACCAACTCCACTAGTTCCACTCTTCCCCTACATCGATTAGATTCAGTCTCTACATTTCCCATGCTAACATGTAGACATATGATCTCCTCCTCATAGTTGTAAGATGCTTGGGAATTCTCCATATATCTAGTTCTCATATAGAAACCAAACATGTTTTCCTATACCTCTAATTATATAAGAAACGTGCATGCAACAATTGTTGTTCGAGTTATGTATAGTATAAATTATTTAATAAATTAGATTACATGCCACTATTCATCTGAATTTCTGAAAGGTATGGATGAATTGGAATATAATTATTATTTTTTAGATACACTCTCCTTTCAATTATCTTTCCAATTACTTTAGTCATGCCTCATTCCAAGCTCTGAGATGATAGTTATGGTCTATGCAAGTTTAAATTGTTTTCTGATTTTTGTCCCTCTTTGATACACGTGTATTTTATTCTATCCTATACAATTTTAGGTATCCAGATTCCAATTTTGGTTTCATAGCTATCATCTACGGTCCATGAGATTTGCATGGACAACTCTAGTGGCCCAAAATGACTTGTGAGCAAGGAGTTGTTCCCTATGGAAGAAAATTGGTACCTAATTTAAACTCTATATTTTTTCAACTATAACTTTATCATACAAGTTGTGTTTTTCTCTCAGAATGTCTTGTTGGAAATCTCTAACCGAGTTATTTTATTTAACTAGCATACATTTTGTGTACCAAAGGTATATATATTTCTTGAGATTTTAAACCCCTAAAAATGTTGTTTAGGGCCTCAAATTACCCATGAAAGTTTATGACATTTGAAACATTGAAAATATTCCTATAAATTGATTGTTTTATTTCTCTAACAATTCCTAAAACATGTTGAATTCATCTTCAAATTGTTTGGCACTATTGTAGCAGCCTGTTAATTTGAGTCGAGCATGTGGTCACCCATTTTGCTCCATCGAGCATATGCTTATTTCCTTTCATATAATATTTTCAAGAAGGATATTTTATGATATTTCTCCGAACCCCAATCATCGATGATAAAAAAATCACTTCCATTGGAAAATTACAAAAGGAACTTCTTCAACAAATTTTTCCAAACACCAAAACCCAACTAGAATGAATTTGATCCGTTGATCTCAAAATGAGGAGTAATCTCAGTCATCAATTACGCTAAATTTTACCAATCCCATAGATGAATCTTAATCATTGATTTCCAACTCAAAAGAAATTTGGGCATTCCATTCCCCAACATATGAAGCTCCATCAATGATCGTCTATTTAACTTGACAATTGACTTACAATACTTCACTAAAATCATCGACCCAATCATCAACGATTGGATTTTCTCTAGATTATGTGGAAAAATGGCTGGCATTGCATGAAATGTAGATGTTTATATGACATGACACCTCATATTTCTCTTTTCCCTTCATGGATGATTAGAAATTTCTTTTGGATGAGTGAAACACTTCATAGATTTTTTCGACCTGATAATCAACGATCGAAGATTTATTTTTCATCAGTGATCAATGATTTACAAAAGGATATTTTGTAAGTTTTACCTGAAACCTACCCAACCTCGACCATCGACATTCGATAATTTTCTTCGATGACCCATACTTGTTCATGAATTTCACCAAACCTTGATCGCTCCATCAACGATCAATGGTTTCTATTGGTGAACCAATTTTTCTCAGAAATTTAGTTGAACCTCGATCACTCCATCAACTATTGGCGATCGGATATTTCTCTTGGTGAACCAATTGAACTTAGAAAATTTCGACCAACTCTGTGATGGATGTGGACCGTTGATCTAAAGATCATAATAGATCTCAACCATTGATCTTTTAAACTTTTCCAAACTTCACCAATATTACAAATAAATCTTGGTCATTGATATTTAATGTTTAAATAATATGGGCCATTGATTCTTCAAACACTTCACTCACCACTAAAATGGAAAATTCAACCTCCCTGGCCAAATTTAACTCTACAACCTATATATTGACACCCTTAATCATATCTTCAATAGTTATGAGGGAAATTTTGACCTGAATATTCTCATAAATATATGGATTTAACTTTGGGCTCACCAATTTTCCCAAATTTGAGACATATCAAACTTCACCGTAATAAATTCACCAAACATTCATGCTAGTATTGGCATGTACAAGCCCAATATTGAACCATAATCTTCGATACCACTCTATAGTGACCCCCACTAATAAACTCATAAAAAAAAAATTATACCATTAATTTAAATGCAATGTATCATGTTAAAAATTCCCATACATCCAACATCAATGATTTAGACATGAATGCAACTAATTTAACATTGACACAACATCACACAATGCTCATAACTCAGAGTTTATGTACGAAAAATAAATCCCACAATTTTATGCAAGACATTAAGGATTTAACATGAATTTAATAGTATTATGAATTTTTGCAAAATACAGATATGCACAACAACACACAATTCACTCAATAACAATGTTTATGCACAACAGTTAAATCCCATAAATAATAACATATAAAAAGAGATAAACCACTTATTTTTTTATCAACGAGGTGTAACCAGTTACAGAGGAAAGATGCTCCTCCCAACCATATATATGTTTTTGCAAATCTGAGCAACAAATCACCATCGATATGGGGATACAAATACACAAGAGAGGTTGTATCTATTGTCCACTCATATCCCAGGTATACCCACAACATATGAATTCTTTCTACATCTATCCCAATCCAGTAACTCTCTTCCCCTCAACCTGGATAATTGAAAGAATGGGACGCCCCTTCAATGCACATATACCCTCAGGCCTTCGCACTTCGCTCTAGGGCTCCAACACGATTTATCTAGGAATATCTCATGTTGGGAACTCTAGAGATGTTAGTTGCAATAGGAAAATATAATAGCAACAAGATCACTGCTATAGGGTAATATCTCACACAGAATATCACTCTATAGGCCTAAAAACCTGTTTTTTCATGAATTTACAACTTGAACGGAAAGAAACAAGACATGCCCACTATGAATTCCTTCAAGTTCCAACTCTTTGTTGTCCCCTATTGTCCCAAAAACTACATCCAAAAACTGCCTACTTTTCTCGTACAAAATTCCTTCTTTTCATATGCCTTCTTTACTCTCACTTTTCCCAAAAATTATTTTTACTTCACTTGCACACTTCTCTCATGATTTCTTATAACCATCCCCTTCTCTCAATAACTATGTGAAGTTAATTTTTAAGCCAACCATCTTACATGTGCTTAATGATTCGGGCTTTGATACACTCAACAGGAAATTAGAAGGTTCATACACAATGATAATTTTAGAAAGTGGGTTGAGATTAATTGACATGAGTTATCCCCCTTTGGATACTCTCTTAGAAATTATCTTAGACCCTCTCCTATCTTGTGGAAACACATCCTCCATAAATAAATCTATGTCCATGTGGAGTCAATGTTACATTTGTTATTATTATTGTGATATATAACGTTTACATATGCATAGTTGGTCCCATGACCATACATCATACTTACATTACATACTGCTAAAACAAAGATTAAAAATGGGGATTTTAGATATGGTTCACCCAAGATTCATAAAGATGTTGTCTCCTTATTACCAACTGTAAACATGATAGGATCTCTAGCTTACTCTATAGAAAATTTTCTTGCTAAGTTACTCATCATAATAGAAAATTTATTGGTAACACAAACTATTGTTTTTAAAGGACTCATCATCCTTTGTAAACTGTATCAAAAGCCAAAATGTAGAAAATCATGAAATTATAGTAAGCTTTCACATTTTTTTTTATTTCAATAGGGTCCTAGTGGACCTTTCCATTAATGTCATGGAAGACATCACATACATCAAAACCACTAAATTGATGAATTAGATTTCCCTTAAGTAAACATATTTCATCTAGAAAGGAAATATCTAGGACAAAATTCATGGCACAAAAATATGATCCTCACTATCACCAATAGTTGCAAACATCTGCATGGATCAATTTTAAGTAACTTCTTTAAACTCCTTTCCACTCACCCTAGGAGTATGAAAATTATATGTGTATGATAGCTTCACCAAATGGGGATATTCTAGAGAGGATATTGAAGGCTTCTTCAAGCACACCTATAGTTTCTCATAACACTTCAAATTCATCATTTAGATAGAAAGGGACAACCAATTTTAATTTTTGTATGTAATTCTCAACAAGAAGATCAATGGAAGAATCATGTATCATGTCTATAGGAGAAAATCATGCATAGAGATATACCTTCATGCCAAATGTCATCACCACCCAACTCAAAAAGTAAGAATCATTCACACCCTTACCACAAGGGAAACAATAATATCAAATTAAAATTTCTTGAAATATGAACTAGATAAGCTTAGAATGGTCATTTGAATTAATAGCTACAATGATTGGTAGAATAGTGAGGAATCCACAAATAAATGAAAATAGGAAACTTACACAGGAATGTGAATATCGCAAAACTAATATTTCCATACATCAAACGTACCACAAAGAAAATTTTCAAAATACTAAGAAGTAGGAACATCATGAGAACCTTCAATATTGTAAACACCATTAGAATCTTGGTAGAATCGATGAAGGGTGCATTGGATCTTAGGAAATTGAAAGGTTTCTATAAAATACAATATTGTTGTGGAAAACCTATATTGATGAAATTTGACTATCACTACAAGTGTACTTAAAAGAATATGCTTGAATAGATAATTCTAGAGATTGAACCTCCATATCAACTCTCACAAGGCACTCTCACAACATTAAATAAATACCACAATTATACCCAACAATATAACTATTGAAACAAAGTGGAAGTGCATACTTGGTTAAGAAAGATCAAGTTAGCATTGATTCTATGACACGTGCAGATTCAAACTAAAAGAATCTACAACATTGATGGAAAACATATATAAAATTTTGTTATGAAGGATCATTTTAATTTATGAATTGTTCTTTCCACCAATCCTGAGTGTGTCATACATTGAACAAACAGTTTGATTCTATTGTTGCGTGAGTGGAAGAAACTAACATTGACACATTTACTAGTGTTGATGGTATTCTATTTGAGCGTAACAATTGCAAACATTGTTTATAGATTGGGTTGGTTTTCATTGATGTCAACCCTTGAAGAAAGTCCGGTAGAAAATTTTGGTAGCCTCAGAGGTGTGGTTAAGGAACCCGAGTTTGTATGAGGAATAATGACATGAATATCAATGAATTTGCAGGTAATATATGAATAGTACATGTTGTGCAATTTGCACCTCTCCTCTCTTTCCCTCCACTAGCCCATCCATATGTCATCCTGGTTTTTTCTTAATTTCTTTTCAAGGGTATAGTGAGCCAGTTTGATTTATTCTCACCTTTATTTTGGATTTGCATCATTTTCTTTCTTTTTGGAAGGTTAATGTTTGTTTTGGTTCGAGTTAATAACACACATCATCATGATTTTATCACTAGTGGGTTGCTACCAGGTTGACCAAATTATTTGATGCAAAAAATCACATATTGCAAGAATATGCATGTTCTTGCAAACAACAGAAAAACATGTTATTTTATTGTTTTAAACGTTCATAATTTTTTTAAAATTTTTAAAAATGTTGTGTTGGCACCTGCATGCATGTGCCATAGGGTCTCCAATCAATGATCATGTGACACAACACATTTATTTGTGGGATATTAAATAATACCCCTAATTTCACTAGATATTGATAAATACCTCCCCAAATCCTTTTGTTTAACCACCTCCCATTACATTTTTCCAATAAAAAAACCCTATTTTTACTTGATATGCCTTATTTTTACAAAATACCCACTTTTATACCCATCAATACCTACAATCCCCCCCATACCCTACATTAACCCCCCCAATACCTACAATATATTGATTCTATTTTTCATATTTTAAAAAACCCCTTTATGAATGAACATGATAAGATTTTGGTTAGTAAGATGGAGCCCCCATGGCGTGTGCATGATCATGGGAACTCAATTTCATGAGGGTTACCAGTGGATTGATAATCATTGAAGAGTTCATGTTTAAATTGTGCAAGCTTGCACCTCCAATTCTCATCATCACGGGATTACGGGTAATTATCACTACAAGTGGTAAAATAAATCAAATTAACCTAAATTCATGTCAACACTTGCAGTAGAGGGGATCAGAACGAGACGGTTTCTCCCCGATATTGTTCAAAACTGAAGAGAATAGAGCCAAAGGGGCTCAAGTTGTTTGAATCCATTTTGTAAATCAGATATGTGTTCATCAGGGTAGAATGGTATGATTTTATCTGCTCCTTTGAGGGACACCACACGGGTGTGTCCCTGCTATTTGCAAAAAAATTTGATGGGTTATAGATCCAGCTCAGGGACACCTGCATCTACATCATAGAGAATTTCATTGGGGCATATTTTTCTCTCCCATTCTACGAAGAAAGATTGTTAAAAAGATAAAAAAATTGCGAGAGCTATGCAACAAATTCCTGGTGTCAAAAAACCAAAACCCTGACTAGAGCCAAGGTACTTCAATAATGTGGATAAAATATGAATGGTGGGGGATACTCACCACAGTCTAGAGATAAATCACAAGTGAGGGTTGGTTCTCCATTGTGCAATGTTATCACCTTTATTTTTTCATGGACATAAGTGGGGATAAAGAATTAAACCTTCTTGTTTACTTGCTCAAACGTTTAACAAAAATATCTACAAGGGTCCAAAGCCACCTCGAATCCACCCACGATAGTTTATATCACAAGGGTTTGATAAATATCTTGGTCCTCTTTGATTTGGTTGAAATAAATATGCCTTGGGAATATTTTTTGCAATTTGTAAGTTTACAGGAACGGGAACAACAAGTTGCTCTACAGTATGAAGAGACAAAGGGCGAAGATAGCCCAAAAATGAGGGTTTCCATTGAACTTGGTTTATCCTCAAGGGATACACAGAAAATAGAGAATAAGAATGTTGCATTCAAAAAGAGGTTTAAAGGATCCAAAACTACCAAATAAATTACCTGAGTGAAGGAGGAATCCCCTCGAATGCAACTAAGATCATCTACAACAAAACAAAGAGGGAATGAGGGTAGAAAAGTTTGTAGCAGAGAACAAAAGGAACGTGATATTCCATAGGGCCCATTGTCACCCAAGAACTTTCAATATGAGTTTGTGAACACCATCATGCAGTAAGACAAAACCCCATGGAAAAGACAAGGAAGCAAAAGAAGACTAAATAACATAATCCTGAGATTGGTTTTGCAGAGTTTGTGCATGTAGAAACCTTGATGAAGGAATCTCCTGAAGCTAAACAAAATAGAAAACCATGATCCTAAAATTCCTAGTAAGCCTAACAAAAAAACAAGGATGAATAATCAATTAAGGTTAAATTCTAAAGAAATTTTTAATCCATATTTGAAATCACCCAAACCTATAGTAATTGAAGATGAGGACATTGAAGAAGACATATCTGAATTTTCTACTATGGAAGAGATTGTTGTTCACAAATTGAAAAAGATGATTGGGGATAAAGAAAACTTGAAATATAGTGAATGTGAAACTTCAAGGATAAAATATGAAAATGTTAAGACAAAGTGCCCTGCAAACTCAAATTTAGAAAAAAATGCAGTGAACCTTAGCCCAGATCCCGAGGAAGACTATGATGGCATAAACCCATATACCAAGCTAGTCCCTAAGAAAGTTTCATATGACAGCAAACTAGAGGTTAAAGAAAATAAATTGAAAATGAAAGGATATTTAAAGAAGACGCATCACAAAAATTCTGAGGTAGCACCAAGATATGAGATGAGGTAAAGAAAAACCAATTTGTCCATTGACCTCCACAAATTTTCCATAGAGAAGGAACAAGGGCTGAAAGATAGAAATAAGGAGTAGGTTTTAATTAAGCTAGAGGTCGAAATTGATGAAGTTTTAGATGAAATCCACCAAGTACAAATATTGAAGCAACAAATTCAGACCTTACAACAACATAAGAAAGATATGGAAATGATTTATACCAAGTTACAAAATAAATACCAGAAGCTGCAAAAGAAGCATCAGAAGACATGCTTTTTCTTGAAAGAGATAATTTGAAGAGGATTGTTATTTCCAAAGGAGAAGGGGTTCAACACTAATGCTATTTGATCCACCTATGTTCTAGTTTGGTTTCCAACTGGAGTGCAAGTGGCCACTCATGCATAATTACTTTCCAGTTACAACTATCAAAGTTTTTTTGTTATGAGTTGTTCTACTTCAGTTACCAACAATAGTTGCAGTTTTCACTTTAGGAAGTTTAGTTGTTCTAAGTTCAAGAAATTACTACCAAGCATAATAAGTTGTCATATTTATTTGAGATAAAAAATATTTTTTCTAAGTTAGAATTGAAGGAAGTCATGATTAATACTTCCAATTCAATACACTCATGTCAAAGAGATGTTTTCAAGTTGCAATGAAGGACTATCATTCAAGTCATTTAGAAAGTATAGTTTTTATGCAAAGTTCAAATTTTATTCGAAGATGGTCGAAACCCTCTATGACAAGGATAAATAAATAGATTTTGGAATGTAAGAAGGATCTATTTTTATTGGAAAATTCAAGCATCAAAATTTTGTTGGTCCTAAAACTTATGACTGTAAATACTTGTTGGCAAATATTTACATACAGTCAATGCTTGTCATTGATGGAAAGTACAACAATGAAGATGGCATGAGTACAGAAAGTTTGTAACAGACATGCAAACAAAACATAAGTTCAGGATGATCAAATGATCGAAGGCAACACAACCAGGCAAACAAAAGATAAGTTCAGGTTGATTGAATGATCGAAGGCAGTGTAACTAGGCAAACATAAGATAAGTTCAGGTTGATCGAATGATCGAAGGCCCGTAAAACATGAGAAGAATTTATGATCGATCGAAGGCCCGTAAAGCTTGAGAAGCATTTCTGATTGTTGGATCCATTCAAAAATCTCGAAAGAACGAGGGTCATCAGATCTGAATGTAGATAAGAAGAGATCGTTGAAGAGGAGGAGAGATCTCAGGCGTTAGATCCAAGCATAGGTTCTGACCATCATTAGATCAAGAAGAACCCGCACGTTATTTAAGGTACAAGGAGAAGAAGGTGTAATCGCGATATGCGAAATCATGATGAAATTTGAGCCGTTAGATTAAGGTTTGATCTAGACCATTGATTCCAGTCCTTGTCGGAGTTTCGGGGATCGAGAGTTGGACATGTCAAAGATTATTAACATCAGGAATCCCGATATCGCGATATGAAAAATCGCGATGTAATCTGAGCCGTCAGATTAAGGTTTGATCTGGACCATTGATTCCAGTCCTTGTCGGAGTTTCGTGGATCGAGAGTTGGAGATGTCAAAGATTATTAACATCAGGAATCCCAATATTGTGATATGAGAAATCGTTATTTAATCTGAGCCGTCAGTTCAACATCATATCTGAACTGTTGATCTAACTCCATATCAGAGTTTCACGGATCACAACATGGAGAGGCAAAGAACCCAATGCATCAATAATGTCGATTTCACGATATGTGAAATTACAAGTTAATCGCAGCCGTTAAGTCAAGATCATATCTGAACCATTGATCTAACTCCATATCGGAGTTTCACGAATCGCGACATGGAGAGGAAAAGAACCCAATGCATCAAGAATGTCGAGATCGTGAAATCGTAATTCAATCATAGCCGATTGAATCAAGATCAGATCTGGACCATGGAATCATAGGACATGTGGCAAGTGATCAAAATTTCATTGACTTGGGGTCAACGGAGCATAGTGTTGAATATCACGAAATGAGAAATCGCGAAAGCGCTTTTTTCATAGGCGCTTGGTTATGTCCATAGGCACATTGGGGAAGGAGCTAGTGCAAAAAAGTTCTGTATCGGATTTTTGGGGATCGCAACATGGAGAGGCAAGAAAACGATGCAACAAGAATGTCGATATCCCGATATGCGAAATTGCGACGTAATTGCAATCGTCAGATCAAGAAGTGATCTGGACCGTTGATCTGATTTCTTCATGGAGTTTCGTGGATCGGGATTTGGAAGTGACAAGAACATTGAACATCAAGAATGTCGAAATAGCGATATGTGAAATCACAAAATGATATGAACCATCAAATTAAGTGTTGATCAGAGCGTTACTGTTCTCTCTCATAGTTAACTCCTCAGTTTCGAATCTGTTAGCGAAATAGATTCATGATTTCCGATTAGTTGGCGTTTCATTTGCTTAGACAGTTATCGTCTTTTTGCCTAAGAAGTTGGGAAGTTGAATCATCGTGTAGGGGTGTATAAAAGTAGATGAGACAGACTGTGTGTGGTTAGTTGTTCTATATGAGAAAATAATGAAACTGTAAGAAAAGGAAAATGAGAGGATGCGCAGGATGAGATTGAGTATATGTGTAGTGTGAGATGAAACGCAAAGGAGAATAATAGAACAAGTTGAAGAAGAGAAGAATGACAGAACAAGTTGCTGCAAAGCATACCTGCTGAACAGACAAAGGAAGAAATGAATTGCAGAACAATTAGAAGATGACCAGGTGTACAGAACAAAAAAAGATTGGTAAGAATTGATGTATCTATGTAGTTGAATGTTTATATGTTCATTTATGTTCTAGGGAGGTTGGGAGATGCTTAGGAGGACTGTTTTCCTCAGAGGTTCAAGTGGGAGCTTGAACACAGGAAGTTGTAGCTTCCATCTGGTTGCAGCCAGAGAAACGAGGGTGGCAGGGTGGTGCAAGGGAGAACAAGTGTTCTCTGTTATACAGGTTGGAGCCTGTGTAAATGGAAGTTGGTGCTTCCATCCAGTTGGTAATGGAATGTATAGGGAGTTGGTGCTTCCTTCTAGTGGGTGCTAGAGAAACCAGGGAGTTGGTGCTTCCTTCTAGTGGGTGCTAGAGAAACCAAAGAGTTGGTGCTCTCAAACAAGTTACAGCTTGTAAAACAGAGGTAGTAGCCTCACATTGAGTTAGTGCTCAATTAAAGGTGATGTACAGAACTTAAAAGACTGTCTATCATTTCGAAGAAGAAGTGTTTTTCTCCCTTTATGGGTTTCCTCGTGAAAATCTGTCTCTGTGTATAATTTATGTGTGACTGATGCTCTTTGATTTTACTGTCCATATGTTGTATATTGTTGATGATCACTTGAAGAAAGATTAATAATGTTTTAATAGACTTAAAATTATTTAAGCATAGTTACAACTGATTCACCCCCCCCCTCTCAGTTCTTTTAGTAATTTCAACAATTGGTATTAGAGCGGGTTCCTTTTATTCAAAGGTAGATCTGTAAGCTTAAACATGACAAGTCATGAAGGAACTTCAGCCTCTAAGCCTTCTCTGTTTGATGGAACAAATTTTTCCTTCTAGAAGATTAGAATGAGAACATACTTAATGGACTTGGGTGTCGATGTTTGGGATGTAGTAGAGACTGGATATACAAAGCCTGTTGTGCTAGCCTCCAAGTATGATAAGTTAGAGTTTATTTTTAATGCTAAGGGGATGAATTATATCTTGAATGGACTGGATGAAGCTATGTTTGTAAAGGTGATGCATCTTGATACTGCCAAAGCAATGTGGGATAAACTTATTAATAGTTATGAAGGAAATGAGAAAGTAAAAGATGTCAAACTTAAAACATACAGATTGAAATTTGAACAACTAAAGATGAATGAAGATGAAACAATTAGCAAGTATTTTTTAAGAGTTGAAGAACTTGTAAATTCCATGAAGGGTCTTGGTGAGAAGTTTGATGATTCACTCTTAGTTCAGAAGATTTTAAGATCTTTTCCTAATAAATTTAATCCAAAAGTCTCTGCAATAGAAGAATTAAATGATCTTAAAACTCTGTCCATTGATCAACTTCTAAGAACCCTAACTACATATGAAATGAGAATTAACAAAGATAAATCCAGTACTAGAGAAGCATCTTTTAAAGCAGACAAGAATTTTGATTCAGAATTAGATGATATTGAGGCAAAATTTGTGAGAAGGTTAAAGAAAGGATCAGGAAAATATCAAGGG
>ML778190.1:64743-82560 GCA_009831015.1 Picea engelmannii
CCACGAGCTTCCGATGTTGCGGACGGCTGTGTTATCATTTCACTCCATTGACAGAAGGAACAATCGTAATGTTGTTGTTACCAGAATTTTAACTCAGAAGTAACTGGTTATTGTTGCCAGTTCAAATCTCAAATGACCACTCATATCGCCCCCTTAATTGTTGTTGGTAAACGAGCTGGCCGATCCCTCGAAGAACCCTGGCGGACCCTGATAGTAATTTAGCTGGCGGTAATAACCGAGCCAGCAGAATCCCTTCTATTTCCCTAACAGCATCCGACCTCTGACAATAGTGGACCGTATCGGTGTTAATGCTCATTTAATTCATGACAGCGGCTGGATGTGGTTTCTGATGAAGAATCTTATTGACGGTGATTTACACGTATATTCGGCCAGACTATTTTCCGCTCAATTCTAAAATCTTTATTCTACCTGGATTATTTATGCGCCTAGTGTTAATGATTTTAATCTAGATCAAGATTGAATCCAACGTGATTAATTTAGAATGATTATTGAATGGAAGGTCTACAATTAATGTTGAGAAGAATACTTCCTTAAGGTTGTTAGATTGTCAAATTCACCTACTATAAGATCAGAACCCTAAGGGTTACCCTGTTTATTAATCCTAGCGATTATATAGAATGCTGAGTTATCTTGACTCGTTAGAATGTAGGTTAAGGATACTATGAAGGATAGATAATTACCTTAATTTATTCTAGCAGAATTCTTATCACAAACCCGAAATGAAATTTAGGTTAGCGTGTTGGCCCAGTTATGGCCATTTAAGGTAAATGTAATGTTGTTTTATTTTAAGATATTGAACTTCAATATATTTAAATATATTTAAATGAATGTTTCATATATTTAAAATGCGATTGTATATTTAACTATAATGAAAGCTAATTATGATTATTGCCAATATGGAATCGTTGCAATTCTTATTGATTGATAAGGAGATTATTGTATGAGTAGTTGGTAGTTAATTACTAATGTAATGGTTGAATTTAGTTTTTGGGTGTTAGGGTTTGTAAAAGTAAAGTTATAATTGTAACATCATAAATGGAAAGGTAATATGTTAATGGAGATAAGGGGTTACTAAAGGTTATAGGGGTAAGTAATAAATGCAATGGTTATGTTCTGAGATTTATTTGTTTCGAGAGATATCCGTAAGGTTAAATGGATTATATGTAAGGGTTATAATTTACATGTTACCTGAATGGGTATGGTAATGAATGGTTATAATAAAGGCTCTAATATCATCGTTTTTATATGATGGGTTATCATTAAGTGGTTAATGTTAAGTGATTTAAGACGATGGCCAAAATAGTGGTTTATATCATGGCTAAATTTTATGGTTAAATCTTAAGGGGTTAATATTATGGTTAAGGCTATGGCTTAATATTATGGGTTGATGTTAAGCGGTTGATAGTGAGTGGTTTAAACATTGTGTTTAAATGTGTGGTTTATTATTGGGGTTCTAATGTTTGGTTTTAATAATTGGGGTTTTTATATTACCGTTTAATTTAGGGTTTAACATTGCGAAGCTAATAATTGGGTTTTATTATTGTCGGGTTAAGGTGGCGGTTCTATTATGATTGTCATTTCAGCAACGATACTATGACTCCATTGTTGATGGTGAAAATTTAAGTGAAGGTTATTATCCTTTAAAATTGCAATGTGATGGAATTTTAGAGGGAAAAGATATGGTGGTGTTATGGCGAACTCGTGGTAAATCGCAATTTGATGCATGACCCATAAAAAGGTAGGGTCCGTGAATTTAAGTGAAACCAATAGATACTCCAGTAAACAGGGATTTCAGTTAACTAATTGTACTTTATTTAGGGTGGATATCCAGTCGATTACTAGATTTAAAGGGAGCAACTGGTCTGTGATTTCAGTGAGTCTTATTCATGGTTGGTCATTGTCCAGGTCCTTCTTACTTGTTCCTTCCTGGAGGATGCTTTTTCGTACCACGTTGTGCAAGTTTGTGTTCATATTACCTGTGTCCTGTTGGTTCGAGTGTTGACGTAGAGTCGAGGGGGTTGTTTCTCCTACACACGCGCGCACACTTTACGAACAAAAAAAAAAAAAAATTCACCGGTTGACTGAGTAGATGTCTTTAGCTAGGAGGGATGTTACAAATGAAGAGCTTGATCAGATTGAGAAGAACAATACGTGGGAGCTTGTCCCTAGACCTGAAGATAAGAATGTAATAGGTTCAAAATGGGTGTTCAAGAATAAAATGAGTGAAAAATGACAACTTGTTAGAAATAAAGCTAGATTGGTCTGTAAGGGATATGCACAAGTTGAAGGTCAGGACTTTGATGAAACTTTTGCACCAATGGCAAGATTGGAAGCTATCATAATATTTCTTGCTTATTCATGTCATAATAACTTCAAAGTTTATCAGATGGATGTTAAGTCAACATTTCTTAATGGAGATCTAGAGGAAGATGTATATATGGAGCAACCTGGAGGATTCTCATTGATAGATAATCCTAATTATGTTTGTAAGCTAAAGAAGGCCTTATATGGACTAAAACAAGCACCACGAGCTTGGTATTATAGAGTGGACAAATTTCTACAAGAAAAAGGGTTCAAGAAAGGTATTGTTGACAGCAACCTTTACATTAAGTCTAAAGGTGATAATTTACTAGTTGTTTTGGTTTATGTAGATGATATTATTTTTGGCTGTACTAATGAATCATCTACCTAGCGGTTTGCTAATTCTATGCAAATAGAATTTGAAATGTCCATGATAGGAGAACTGTCATATTTTCTTGGCTTACAAGTAAAACAAAGATTTGCAGGAATTTTTATTTCTCAAGAAAAATATTTGAAAGAGATGTTGAAGAAATTTTAGATGGAAGATTCCTCTACAGTTAGCACACCTATGGTGGTTGGTTGCAATCTGAGTAAAGATGATATCTCACCTGATGTTGATCAAAAGACATATCGCTCTATGATAGGAAATCTTCTGTAAATCATAGCATCCCGTCCTAATATAATGCAAGTTGTTGGAATGGTAGGTCATTTTCAGTCTTCTCCTAAACAAAGTCATTTGGTAGCCGTCAAAAGGATATTTAAATATTTGAAGGGAACAATGACTTATGGTTTGTGGTATCCTAGAAATTAGAATTTCCAGTTAACTTCTTTTTCAGATGCAGACTGGGAAAACTGTATTGATGAGAGAAAAAGCACCAGTGGAGGAGTATTTTTTCCAGGTGACTCATTAGTTGCATGGCTTAATAAAAAGAAAGGATCCATTTCATTATCCACTACAGAGGCAGAATACATTGTTGTTGCTACTTGTTGCACACAAATTTTATGGATGATACAAACTCTTGAAGATCTGAAGGTAAATTACACTGATCTCATTCCAATTCATTATGATAACACCAGTGCCATTAGTGTCTCCAAGAATCTTGTTCTTCATTCCAAGAATAAGCATATTCCAATCAAGTACCATTTTCTTAGAGAACAAGTTACAAACAGAATTGTTCAACTGAATTATATACCTTCTACAGAACAAAATGCTGATATCTTTACTAAACCATTAGCAGCGACCCCTTTTGGATATCTTCGTCAAAAGTTGGGGGTTATAATATCTTGTGTCTAATATGTTCACTTGGTCAGGGGGAGTACTTATTGAATATCTGGTGAATTTCCAAGATGCTTATAGTTGACAGAGGGAGTATGTTTTGCAACAAATCAGGGGAAGAATGTTTCTTCTTTGATATTGATGCCAAAGGGGGAGAAACAAGTTTGGGAGTGGAGATCTGAATGTCAATCAGGAGAGGAGATACGAATGTCGAATGCATGCGGGTGCTTGTATTGCCATCAATGCCAAAGGGGGAGATTGTTGGCAAATATTTAATAGACAACGAATGACAAATAATTAACATACAACGAATGCTTGTCATTGATGACAACTACAACAATGAAGATGGCATGAGTACAGGAAGTTTGTAACAGACAGGCAAACAGAAGATAAGTTCAAGATGATTCAAAAGACTGCCTATCATTTCGAAGAAGAAGAGGTTTACTCCCTTTATGGGTTTCCTCGTGAAAATCTGTCTCTGTGTATACTTTATGTGTGAATGATGCTCTTTGATTTTACTATCCATATGTTGTATATGGTTGATGATCACTTGAAGAAAGATTAATAATGTTTTAATAGACTTAAAATTGTTTAAGCATAGTTACAACTGATTCACCCCCCCCTCTCAGTTGTTTTAGTAATTTCAACAATATTCCTACTTGGTGAATATAATTTCTTCGTATTGTTACATGTTCATCAAAATGTGTGCCACTAGATAAGGGGAACCTATAGTGATATTGTTTGGCCAGTCTAACTAGGTTTCTATCCTTGAAAACCTACCCATTATCATACCAAAAAATAATTCATCAAAATTAAACCATTCCAAAACTTGAAGTGGCCTAGATCTTCCATTTAGCAGTCAGGTGTAGTCCTTAGGACAAACATCTTCTGGCATCATTATTGGGGAATGGAGTAACTAAGTATCTTTCCCTCAGAGAATGACAATGATCAGATCTTATCTTTGATGGTGAACAAAGATCAGGCACAAAGGTGAATTCCATTTTTCACCTAACGACTCCATTGAATCAAAATCTATTAAGTAATTATAATTCCCAGGAAAGGATCCAGGAAATCAAATCCCGAGCCTAGTAAAACACAAAAATTCAACCTTGATATTAATGGTGGCACAACCAAACCTGATTCAGAGAGATAATTAAGGAAGACTACCATCGCTCAGAGATACCCCTTTCCATCCAAAGGCAAGGCCACTGTTGAAAAACTTTCCTCTATCCACAACCACAAGGAGCCCGAGGTTATCATTTTTCAGAACACCCTTGTCATTAGTCATCAGAAATCCCTTGTCTCAAATTCTTCCTCATCGTATACTCCATCGACCACACCCACAATGCCTCCTCATCCTCATAGTCCAATTGTCCCAAACATGGATGCAACAGGATGGAAGACATCATTAAAACCAGTTATGCACCTTTGTTGCTTCCTCAAAAATTAAATTCCTTTCCCACAGGTGATTACATGAAGTATGTTCCAAGGTACAATGGGGAGAGGGAGGTAACAACTGAGGAAGATATGGTGGAATTTTACAGTTTTGCAAAAAACTTTAACATTGAACATGCAGATGTATGGATGAGGTTGTTTGTGTATATTTTGGATGGAGAGGTAAGGAAGTGGTTTCATGGCCTAACCCTAGATTCTATTACAGGTATTGAGGCATTGGATGAGGATTTTATAAAACAATCGGGGGATAGGAGAGATTGCATGTATTACATAACTGCATTTGGGGCTTTAAGAAGGAATAATGGTGACCCTATATCAGAATTCACCAAGAGATTCAAAAAGATGTATAAAAATATTACTGATGAAATTAAATCAATTGAAGCCTCAACTAAGATCACATTTTAAAATGATTTTGATGTCGAATTTTCTCTTATTTTGAGGGAGAGGAGGTCCACCACTTTGATGTATATGAAATAAGAAGCTATTGAGGTTGATTCTAACATCCTAGCATAAAAATTTTTAAAGAACAAATAAGATGGGGATGGAAAGAAGCAGAGGGAATATTTTCCTTCTTCTTCCAACCTAGCAGAATCAGACCCAAAACTAGAGGTGATAACCAAAACCTTGAAATCTCTAACTTTAGAGATAGCTAAATTGAAATGGAAAACCAAGTAGCCAAACAAGCCATATTAGGATGTTGGAAAAAGAAACGCAAAGCAATTCAGAAGGCCAAATAATGATTCTCAACTCATGCAGAGAGAGAGGAGAAATGTTGAGGATTGGAGAGTTGTACCTCCTTTCCATAATTAGATTGAAGAGATGGATGTGGAGAATGATGTTGTAGATGATTTGTTTGTACTATTTAATGCAATTGATCATTATCCTAGTCAACTAACATAACAATACTATGATATTTCACAGTTATCAAGCCAATTTGATGATGATGTGAACGAAGAAGAAATATTTCAAAGTCAACCCCAAAATAAGTATGATTTGAGGAATAGACCAAGGGGTCATAAAACAAATTCCCATGTTCAAAATAAAAAGTCATATCTTCCTCCCAAGAAAGGCCCAAACAAGGGTACATAAAAAAAATTTGATCATATACAACAATATAAACCTACTGCTCCAGAGGTAAAGGAAGCAGATAGACAACCAATTTATTTCAGCATAGATCATCAGATGAGTAAGATAAAGATCCTTGTACCTTTAAAAAATTGTTGAAAAATGAGCCATTCAAGAACTCTATCATGGAGGTTTTGAACTCACCTGTATTTTTTATGTTATCTGATGTAATTAGCTTACAAGATGAAAACCCTGCCATCACTATTTTCTCATACATTGAATATTGATTCGATGCTCCTCAACCTTTTTCATATCCTTGAATGTCCATGAAAAAATATTGAATAATTTATTAATGGACTTAGGTTCCTCTAATAGTTTCATGACTAAGGTTGTAATGGAAGACCTAGGGCTAGAAATTACCAAGCCATACCAGGATCTTTACTCCTTTGATTCTAAAATGGTAAAATTCTTGGGATTAATTAAAGATATGGTTGTTTCTTTGTCTCAACTACCCATGAAAAGTGTACCGATGTATATTGTTGTAGTTGACATACCCTCCAAGTTTGGTATGATTTTTTCCAAGAAATGGGTTAGGAAAGTTGGAGGACTTCTGGATATGGACCTTACATATGCAACCATCCCTTTCTTCGAAGGAGAACACATGAGGTTATACAAAGAGGTAATATTGGCATATATTGTCAGTGATCATCAGAATCGAAGTAATCATCCAATTTATGTTGTTGAGGATGAAATTTGGTCATCCATTTTTCATTTAAATGATGATGTTCTAGAAATATCAGTCAACAAATGTAGAAAATAACCACTGTCAAACCAAGGGAATGAATTCTTGAAGATGTATTTTGATGGATCATCTTCAAAGGAGGGTTTTGATGTTGTTATAGTCCTCATTTCCCCTTCAAAGGAGGTGGTTACACGCTCATATAAGTTGGAATTTAATACAACTAATAACATAATAGAATATGAATCCTTGGTGATGGGGTTGAGAGATGCTAAATATATGGCCATTGAAAAATTGGAAGTCTTTGGTGATTCTGAGCTGATTGTAAATAAAGTCAAAGGAATTTATCAAGAAAAATAATAAAGAATGAAACAATACCGAAATGAGGCATGGGACTTAGTGAAAAACTTCTTTCTAGCATTCAATATTTCCTTTATTCCCATAGATGTGAATCAGAGGGAAGATTATTTAGCCCTAGATTACAGTACCTTTAGGCCTCATATTAGTCTAAATGTCAAATATGAATTGGAGGTTAGGCAAAGGACATCCATAACAAAAAATGTTAAGAATTGGTAGGTTTTTAGTGATGACTTGGAGCTCAAAAGGTTCTTGCTAACCATTGAAGAATTCTCAAACATCTCCATTAATCAAGAGAATGAGGAAGATGAAACAAAAAATAAGCATGCACTTCATTTTTCAAATAAGGTGGCTGGCCAAAACATTGTAGAAATCAATACAAATCATATCCTAAGAGGATTAGTACCACTAGATAAGTTGTTTGATAGCAATGATGTCTCCAGGAAAGTTGTCATGAAAAATCAGGAACATGAGCTAATGGAATGCAACATTGGCACAACTTCAAATCCCAAAATAGTCAAAATATCCAAGCCACTACCAGATAAGAAAAGAAACATGTATGTTATCCTTATGAATAATTTTTCTGATATTTATGCATCATCTTATGAGGACTTGAATATTTTTTATACTGACATCATTCAACATGATATCCCTCTGAAGGTGAGCTCAAAGCCATTCAAACATAAAATTAGACAATTCAATCCTATACTAATGTATATTATTGAAAAATAATTGAAACAAATGCTTTGAGAAGATAGTCATGTCATCCAGGTATATAACCATGAATTTGTCCTTTTCACCCACAAATAAAATGTCCATTTCCCTCTGGAAAGTGGACCCTACATTGATCGAGCCAAAGAAAATTTTACCATTCATGAATGTGCGCCATGGGGTGGTGAAGGTTGTTTTTTCTTTGTCTTCTTCAAGCATTGCTATCTATTTATATCCATAATATCCATCCACTACCAGATAAGAAAAGAAACATGTATGTTATCCTTATGAATAATTTTTTTGATATTTATGCATTGTCTTATGAGGACTTGAATATTTTTTATACTGACATCATTCAACATGATATCCCTCTGAAGGTGGGCTCAAAGCCATTCAAACATAAAATTAGACGATTCAATCCTATACTAATGTATATTATTGAAAAATAATTGAAACAAATGCTTGACGCCAAAATCATTGTCCCCTTAAGATACTCAGATTAGGTGGCCAACTTGGTGCCTGTCAGGAAAAAGAGTGGAGAAATACACTTGTGTCTAGACTTCAAGAACTTCAACAGGTGTTCTCTAAAATACAATTATCATTTACCCAAGATGGACCATATTTTGAAAAGGGTAGTAGGTTCCCATAGAATTTTCATGCTGGATAGATATTCTGGATATAAACAGATAGCAGTGCTTGAAGAAGACAAAGAAAAAACAACATTCACCACCCCATGGGGCACATTCATGTATGATAAAATTCCCTTTGGCCCGATCAATGTAGGGTCCACTTTCCAGAGGAAAATGGACATTTCATTTGTGGGTGAAAAGGACAAATTCATGGTTATATACCTATATGACATGACCATCTTCTCAAAATATGATGATGAATGTCTATAACACCTGGAGAATATTTTTCAAAAATGCAGAAGGTATGGAATCTCTTTGAATCCCAAAAAGTCCCATTTTTATATGTTAGAAGGAAATATCCTATGCTACATTATATTAGTAGGGGTAATAAAAATATATCTGGAGAGTGTATATGTTGTTCAGAAAATTGTCATTCCTAGGAATAAGAAGGCTATCTAGTCTTTCATAGGAAAAATAATTTTTTTGAGCTTCTTTGTGCCAAATTTTGTTGAAATCATAAGACCTATTACTAACATGATGAATAAAGGAGATGATATCAAATGATCAGAACAATACAAATCATCCTTCCAAAGGATTAAGAAGGCTTTAATTGAATCCCATGTACTGGTTAGTCTAGACTATTCCAAAAAATTCCTCATTTTCTCCTTTGCCTCTAAGGAAACTATTGTTGTTGCATTGCTACAAAAGAATGAATAAGGGAATGAAAAATTCATTTCCTTATTCAAAAAAATCACTCAAGTATGATAAAATGAGATATGAAATATTAGAGAATCAATCCTATCCATTAGTCAAAGTGTTTAATGCCTTCAGTGTGTATGTTCGCAATCCAACACAATAGCCTACATTCCTTGCAACAGTGTCAAGGAAATTCTTGTTCATTCAAACAGTGAAGGGAAGAGGGGAAAGTGGATTGTCAAACTTTTAGAGTATGACCTGCACATAAATCACACTAAGTCGATTAAGGGGCAGGGACTTGCAAAATGTTTAACTGATTCAAACTGCAAAGAACTTGAATTGCACCATACCTTCATCAAATCAGATTCCTCAATGATGCAGATTGGAAATGATACCATGAAGGTATTTTATCAGTACTATGTTTCACCCTGGTATAGAGATGTTGTTTATTTTTTATAACACCTAGAATGGCCACCAGAATTGGAGAAATCTAAAACCAGATCTCTTAAACTGAAAGTTGTAAAACTTAGCATCATAAACTAGAATTGGTATTGGATATATCAGGTTGGTGTTTTGCTAAAATGTCTGGATGAGGATGAATCTAAAAATGTCATAATAGATATACATAGAGGGGCTTGTGAAGGACACCATCATTGGAAATCTATATCCCTCAAGATTTAGAGGGTCGTATACTACTGCCCCACCATAATTTTTGATGTGTTTTTGAAAGTCAAAGCTTGTGAATAATGCTAGAAATTTGATGGAAAACAAAAATTTCTCTCACTACCCCTAAAACCAACTACTTCTAGTGGTCCATTTAAGAAATGGGACCTAGAATTTATAGGTGAGATAAACCCACCCTCCAGTGGACAACACGAGTGGATTCTCACTACCATTAACTACTTCACAAAGTGGATTGAAGTTGTGCCCACCAAGAATGCTACTCGCATAGTGATCATACATTTTATGGAGACAAACATCTTTTCCATGTTTGGCTGCCTCAAGAAGATAGTAAAAGATAATTCCCAAGACTTCAAGTCCAAGGCCATGATTGAATTCTGTGGGAACTACAACATTGTCTTAACACATTATACACCATATTACCCACATGGAAATGAGCTAGTTGAGTCATCAAACAAGACCCTCATCAGGATAATCAAGAAGTTGTTGGCCGAAAAAAAAAATATTGGGACTCTAAGCTTAAATATGCCTTGTTGGATGACATGATAAACACCAAGAAGTCATTGGGAACCTCCCCTTTTCAGCTATTTTATGGGGTGGATGATGTTTTTCCAACTCATCTTGGTCTACCAGCATCAAATTTTTTACAAGAGGAAGTGGGGAAGTTGATGACATCCATAGAATAATTTTTCATATTATTTAAGTGCAACATAGGAGAGAAGAATTGAATGAGAGGACTGAAGCATACCAGAGAAAGGTCAAGGAAAACTTTGACAAGAAAAACAAAAGGGGAATTTTTCAAGAAGACGACCTCGTTTTGAGGTGGGATGCTAGGAGGGAGGACAAACCCAAGCATGGTAAGTTCAATAATATTTGGTTTTTCCCATTCAAAGTGGTTAAGGTTCTGAATAAAAATACATTTGTATTGAAAAACCTAGATGATACTGATATCTTTGGAGGCCCAGTTAGTGGGCACTTCCTGAAACATTATTTTTCTTGATGGACCAGAGGTGGTCCATCATGTACCATAGTTTTTTTCATTTTGTTTTCATTGTTTTTATTGAATAAATACTCCATATCCCAACAAAGGAACTGGGGTGTAGTTGCAAATTTGAGTTTGAAATAATATAGATAACAAGGATGGTAGACAGAACAGGGGTAATTTGCGGCAAGTGGGAGAAGAATTCAAGAAGTAAGGCACCTAGTATGTTATTCTTAGAACCTCACAGGGAAGTGTTATCCCCGATTGGAGCCAATGTTAAAACCTAGCTCTACACATCTCCTCTCTTATCCTCCATTATCCCATCCATCTATCATCATGATTTTTTCTTAATTTATTTTCAAAGGTATAATGAGCTAGTTTGATTTGTTCTCACCTTTCTCTTGTATTTGCATCATTTTCTTTCTTTTTGGAAAGTTAATGCATGTTTTGGTTTGATTTAATAACAAACATCATCATTATTTTATCACTAGTGGGTTGCAAGCAGGTTGACCAAATCCTTTGATGCAAAAAATAATAGATTGCAAGAATAGGCTTGTTCTTACAAAGAACCGAAAAACACATTGTTTTATTGCTTTAAACGTTCAAAAAAAAATTAAAATTAAAAAAATGTTGTGTTGGCACCCAAATGCATGTGCATTTTCATGGGAAATCAAGTTCACGAGAGCTACCACCATATTGATAATCATTGCAGAGTTCATGTTAAAATTGTGCAAGCTTGCGCCTCCAATTCCCATCAACATGGGATTACGGGTAATTTTCACTACAGGTGGTAAAATAAATCATATTAACACCTACATTCATCTCATCACTTGTAGAATAGGTGGTCAGAAAAAGATCGTTTCTCCTTGATATTGTTGGAAATTTAAAAGAACAAAGCCACAAGTGCTCGAGTTGTCTGAAGCAATTCTGAAAATCATATATGTTCTCATCAGGGAAGAATGTATGATTTTATGTGGGCCTTCGAAGGACACCACATGGATGTAGCCCTGATATTTGCAAAAAAAATCGATGGGTTCCATACCTAACTTGGGGAAACCTACATCGATATCATATATCATTTCATTGGGGTAGCCTGTTCTCTCTCGGACTGCGGGGAAAGATGGTTCAAAAAAGGAAAATTTCTGCTAGAGCTCGAGAACAAGTTCTTGGTATTAGAACACCAAAACCTCGACTGGAGCCAGGCTATTTCCATCATGTGGATAAAATATGAATGGCAAGGCATCCTCACCATACTACGTAGTCCAGAGATACATAACAGGTGAGGTTCAGTTATCCATTGTGCATTGTTATCACATTCATTTTCTCATGAACCTAAGTGGGGATAAAGAATTAAACCTTCCTTTTTACTTTCTCAAAAGTTTAACAAAAATTTCTAGAAGGGTCTAGAGCCAACCTAATTCCTCCCACATGATTTTATATCACCAGGGTTTGATAAATATATTGGTCGTCTTTTCTTTGGGTGAAATAGAGATGCCCTCGGAGTATTTTTTGCAATCTATAAGGTTACAATAATAGGAACAACAAGTTGATCCAGAGTCTGAAGAGACAAAGGGAGAAGATAACCTAGAAATGAGGATTTCCCCTGAACCTGGTTTCTCCTCAATGGATACCTAGAAAACATAGAATAAGAAAGATTCATTTATAAAGAGGGGTACAAAATCCCAAAGGACCAACTAAATTATCCCAGTGAAGGAGGAAACCCCTCGAATGCAACTAAGATTATATACAACAAAATAAATAGGGAATGAGGGTAGAAACATTTGTAGCAGAAATAAAGAGGAAGATGATATTCCAAAGGGCCCATTGTCACCCAAGCACTCTCAATATGAGTTTGTGAATACCAACCCACAAAAATACAAAACCTGCATGACAAAAACAAGGAAGTAAATGAATACTAAACAACATAGTCCTGCGATTGTTGATGTAGAGTTTGTGCCTGTAGAAACCTTGAAGAAGGAGTCTCCTAAAGAAGGAATCTCCTGAAGATAAATAGAACAAAAAAATAAAAGGAAACTAGGATCCTGAAATGCTTAGTAAGCCTAATAGAAAAGCTAGGATCACGAATTAGTTAAGGTTAAATTATAAATCACTTTTTAATCCATCTTTGAAAGCCCCCAAACCTATAATAATTGAATATAAGAACACTAAAGAAGAAATCTCTTGATTTTCTACTATGGAAGAGATGGTTGTCCACACATTGAAAAAAATGACTAGGGATAAAGAAAATCTGAAATGCAATAAAGGTGAAACTTCAGGGATAAAATATGCAAATGTTAAGACATAGTACCTTGCAAACTCATATTTAGAACAAAATGTAGTGAACCTTGGCCTATATCTCGAGGAAGACTCAGATGGCATAACCCCATATAGCAAGCTAGTCCCTGAGAAAGTTTCATATGACACCAAACCAGAGGTTAAAGCAAAAAAAATGAAAATATAAGGACCTATCAAGAACACACATGAAAAAAATTATGAGTTAGCACCGAGATATGAGATGAGGTCAAGAAAAACAAATTTGTCCATTTACCTCAACACATATTCCATAGAGGAGAAGGAGTTGAAAGACCTAAATAAGGAGGAAGTTTTAATTAATCCAAAGGTTGAATTTGATGAATGTGTAGATGAAATCCACCAGGTACATATGTTGAAGCAATAAATTCAGACCCTACAACAACAACACCAAGACCTAGAAATGCAACATACCAAGATACAAAAGAAATACCAGAAGCTTCAAAAGAAGCATAATAAGACATGATTTTTCTTGAAAGAGATAATTTAAAGAGGACGGTTGTTGCCAAAGGAGAAGGGGTTCAAGAATAATTCTAGATGATCCACCTATGTTCCAGTTTGGTTTTAAGCTAGATTTCACATGGCCATTCATGTAGACTCACTTGCAAGTTACAAATGTCAAAGTTTTTTTTTTATGAGTTGTTCTACATAAGTTACCAATAGTAGATGTAATTTGCACTTTACAAAGTTTAGTTGTTTTAAGTTCAATACATTACTACCAAGTGTAATAAGTGGTCATTTTCATTTTATATGAACCATGGTTTTGTTAATTTCGAATTGAAGGAAGTCATGACTAATACTTTCAATTAAATACACTTGAGTCAAAGAGATGTTTTCAAATTGTAATGAAGGACTATCATTCAAGTCATTTAGAAAGTCTACTTGTTATGCAGAGTTGAATGTTTGTTCTAAGATGGTCGAAACCCTCTTAGACAAGGATAAATAAAGATATTTTGGAATGTAATAAGGTTCGTCTTTTATTGGAAGATTCAAGCATCATAATTTGGTTGGAACTGAAGCATATGACTGCAAAGATTCCTACCTAGTGAAAATAACTTTTGATGATCGTACGTGTCTTTTTTCTCAACTCTTTCTATGTTCTTAATATTATTTAGATACAAGTTAGGAATGTATGCAATGTGTAATTTCCTTTCCTTTTAGTTAATGTGCCAATAAACTGTTTATTTTCTATGCAACCTCATTTCAACTATTGTTTGTAGTAGATGGTTTAGTGTATTGAAACCTTGTTTGGATTACTTGTGTCTGTTAGCACCATGATTTTCATAGCTAGAGCTAGAGGTTTGTCCAAATTTTTCAAAGTCATGACATGATCTTGGGAAAATCAAGGAATTCCTAGATGAGTCATAGGTTAGGGTGAATATCATGTCAAAAGGTATTTTGGTTCATCATCACCTTTCATGAGGTTAGAGAAGGAACAATCAAGACACTCCATGTCATTGGTATCATTGAAAAATTCAAAAGAATACGGGTTTTGCAAGTTCGTTGCGCAAAGGCTATTGCTTCTTTCATTTGATGCATGCTACACAAAGGATTTCATCGTGTGGAGGATGTTGTCGTGCAGAGGATGTTGTTGCGAAAACTATTTTGTCAGGTAGGCGATTTTTCCGTGCAGAGGGTTTTGTCACGTAGAGGAGTTTTCCGCACAGAGAGTTTTTCTGCGCAGGGGATTTTTCCACATAGAGGATTTTTCCATGCAGGGGATTTTTCCACGTAGAGGGTTTTGTCACGCAGAGGATTTTCCTGTGCACAAGATACAAGTATTTCTATGCAAATGACTAGTTTAGTGGTTAAATTAAAGATCACTTTCTAACCAACTAGAGAGGAATTTTGAAAATCCCCGAGAGGTTTTTGTCAAGGACAAACTAAATAATACAAACCTCTCTAAGATTTGAAAAAACATTTCATATTTTGGTAGATTTGAATGAATCATTACAACCCATTTTTCTATATTTTATTTTTGTCATAATCTTTGGGAACGGATCCCAGTAGATTGGAGAGTAGTTTTAGAAAATGGAGATATTTTTTTCTCAATAATAGGTTCATATACAAAAACCTCTCTTAGTTTTGAAAAATTGTTTTTTATTTGGGATATATGATTTCATCTTTAATCGTTATTTTCTTAGTTTCTTGTGCAATCCATTGCGCTTTTGCTGTAGGTTACCGTTGCATAGAAGAATTTATGTGCAATGGTGACATAGTGTCCAACAGTGCACATGATGACTTAGAACAACCATATGGTCAAATTTTGATCACGATCAATGATTGTAAAGAATATTTCAGTTACGATTATGATTTGTCAAAGTCAGGTTTTCTATTTTTAGTAAATCCATTGAAGTTATTGTTCTCTTTCAAAGAAATCATCCATGATTCTAGGAGGTAGTAGTTCAACCCTAACATCCAAATGTGGCATTAGTTTTCTATATGATTGGGAAATGTTGATGTAAATGGGGGGACTCTTTTGGGGAAAATAATACTATGGTACTGTTAATCAAGACTTGTTTATTCCTTTGAAGTTAATGCAAAAGTTTCCTCTTTCTGAGATTTGAGATTCATCATGATGTTTATGTTCAGTATGTGTTTCTTGTATATCATTTCCACAATTATGTTTTTCTTCTAGCATTGTCTGATATTAAGTGGTAGGAATTCATCCATTCTCAATGCTCCTTTCACACTGATGATGCTTGTCATGTGTTAATGGTTACTTTTACATAATTCATCTTCGTTTGATTCTTTGTTTAGTCATTAATATTCATGTCATTTATTCTAAAGATGCACTGGAGATTCATCCACTGATTGATGTCCGTAGTGTAGTGGGATTTCTTCTCCCTTCCATATTTCATGTCATATCATTTATTTGCTGAGCATAGCGACTATTTTTTCTCAAATCTGCAGAAAAAAACCAACCAGTTGTTGACAGTAAAAACATTGAAATTCAGACCCTGACTTGTTTAGTCCTTTTAAGTTAATGCAAAAGTGTCATCTTTCTGAGATTTGAGATTCATCACAGTGTTTATGTTCAGTATTTGTTTCTTATATATCATTTCCATGATTATTTTTTTTATGTTATCATTGTTTTAGATTAGGTGGTAGGAATTCATCTGTGTTCGATGCTCCTTTCACACTGATGATGCTTGTTATGTGTTAGTAGTTACTTTTACATAAATCATATTGGTTTGATGCTCGTTTTAGTAATTAATATTCATGTCCTTTCTTCTAAAGTTGCACTTGAGATTCATCCACTGATTGATGCCTATAGTGTAGTGGGATTTATTCTCCTTTCCATCTCCCATATCATATCATTTATTTGATGAGCATAGTGCCTATTTTTCCCCAAATATGAAGAAAGAAACCAACTAGTTATTGACTATAAAAACATTGAAATTCAGGCCTTGACTCCATTTCCCAATGGTACCTTTTCCTTGTTTTTCCCACCAATCCTTTTAAAAACAAAAACATACTTGTCCTATTGCAGAATCTGACCTCTGTGCATTTATTGATGAATGATTTGAGTTACTACCAGTAATTAGACATTTGAGAGAGCCCTCTTTGATTGTATAGGTTAGAATACAATCTAAATTTGGTTGAACTAGTTTCCTTGGGGTTTTCTTTGATACAGGCTAAAGAAATTTTCGAGTGTCAACATTTTGGCATTGTTGTCGGGGACCGAAAGTCGCATTTTCCCTAGGATAAACGAAAAATTTCAGATCTGATTGTTGATGGTTGACAACAGTCATACATGAAGAGGTTGTAAATCATCCACCTAGCGACTCCATTTTCAGTTGTATCCAGATGTCAGAGTATCAATGGTGACTCCACTGTTCGAAGGTTTTAAATCTTGAAGACAGTACTAGTGACTCCATTGGTTTGATGAAGAACTCAGATGCTGCTACAATTTTTTCAAGGTATGCATGTTTTGACTTTTCATAGATTGATGGTTTCCCAAATCCTTTACCCAAGGATGAATATTTTTTAAGAAATGGTCTGAAATTTAGTGGAGATGATCTGAGTTTGACTTTGAAGCATATATCAAATTTTTGTGACTTCACTGAGCTTCTTAGAGTCAAACATGAAGATGTTTTCCTTAGACCATTTTATGATTCATTCCAAGGAAACTGTGAAGTTTAGGCTGAAGGTTTCTCTATTAGGTCTATTTGATCTATAACAGATTTTTGGATTGTCCTCTTGGAAACATGAATGGAAAAACCATAGTTAGTAGAAAATCCTATTTTTGTTGAGGGTTTTAAAGATATTTTGACATGTTTGATGATGATTAAATCGAAGAGGCTTTCTAAATTTTTTTACCAATGTATTTGAAGTCATGTAAATGTTCTTCGAAAGATAAGGTTAGTTTCTTAGAAGATTTTGTTGAAAAACTTGAGAATGATCTTGAGGCCTTAGAGGGTCAAATTCAGTCCCAACAATCTCAATATCAATGTTAAGAACCAAACATCAATATAGCATATAAAAACCTCAGCAAAAGTACTCAACGCCTTGAAAAAGAGATAATTTCAGATAATAAGCCTCTTCGAGGGGGCAACCTCCTTTTACCCCACTTAAATGTTCAAGTACAAGA
>ML778190.1:111889-124283 GCA_009831015.1 Picea engelmannii
TTTTATTTATGTCGGCTTTAGGCCATTAAACCTCCTAGTCTCCTATATATACCAAGGAGACATTTTCATTTTGAATCATCTTGGACTTGAACATTTAAGTGGGGTAAAAGGAGGTTGCCCCCTCGAACAGGCTTATTATCTGATATTATCTCTTTTTCAAGGCGTTGAGTACTTTTCTAGAGCTTTTTGTATGCTATATTGATGTTTGGTTCTTAACATATTGATGATAAATGAATGCTATATCTGATCCAATAACTATGTTCTAAGTGATGAAAAGTACTTTATCTTAGTTGCTACTACGTTGTTCTGTATCTAGGGCTTAATATTCGATGTGAATGGATTTATGAACTAATGCATGGTATTGGATAAACGCTCTATCAAGTGTTGTAATCACATATCTGTGTTCCAGCTAGGTTGTAGACACCTAAGTCCTACAACCCCCCTTGCCTCTACCTCAAGTGAGACTGTTAGGTAGTTAGAGAGGTAGTGGGGGGGCCCGAAGGGCCCATAGTTATAATAGTGGAGGCCATTCAATGTAAGGTGGACTAGGTCCACTATATTATTAAATAAGTTTAACTATGATAATTAGACATAATAAATGGGTAATTAGATATAATAAATGTAAGAGGACTTCTTAGAAGGTTCTACTTCTAGAAGATTCATCCTCTAAAATGTTGTTAGGTGATGGTAGCACTATATAAAAAGGTTCAAGCAATGTAATGAGATGTGGAGGGAATTATTGTATTGTGAGATATATCTCAATAGAAGGATGCCCCCTCGAAGAGGCAAGTGAACATGAGAGAATCCCTTCCATAATACGATCCATTGTATGGTGTTGCCCTACCTCAAGGGTTTGATATGATAAAGTTGTGGTTTTATATATTTTTCTATGAATATTTGTGGTATTTTTGTATGCAAGTATTTGGTTCTTAACAATTGGTACCAGAGCACTTTCCTTGGCAGACATTGTGGACAAATATTTTTTATTTTTTCAGATTTGTTTTTTTTTTCGGAGAAGAAAAAAGAGGGCCATGACATTCTGGAAATTTTCAGTATATTTATGTGAAAATTATTGAGAAATAGGTTGTATATATGAGTTTCTCTTATAAAAAAAACCAATTTGAAAAAAAAAATCGTCCGAAATGGAGTTCGGGAAGTCAAGATATTGAAGTTTTAAAATCTGCAATTTTTCAGGGTTTTTTCCACGGACGGTGGAGTGATTTTTTATTTATTTATGTAGTATCTGGAGGCCTAATTTGCCACAAAAAATTACATATATGATTTCCTCTCACAATTTCACCCAATTTCAAGAAAAAACTCAGCCGAAACGGAGTCCAGGAAGTGAAGTTATGAGCATTTTAAACTCAGCAGTTTTTCAGGGTTTTTTCGAAAAACGCCGCGATTTTTTTGTAGTAATTTATTGTTCTAATTTTTGTGTTTTTTCATGAAAACGGTGGGACTGCAGATTTCATAGTGTGATCATATGGCTATTTCTTCTCAAACCCTCAAATAAATTCTACATATTAGTGAAGCATTCAAAGCCCAATGGTGTGGCACATTGCATGACAAATTCCATGACCTTGCAGATGGCCTCAATGATAGTTTTTGTAGTATTCAAGATTCATTAGATAACATGCAGAAGAGATTTCTTATGGTGAACATTATGAATGAATATCATCAATAAGTGTATTCTTGGTATGCTTTGGAGGACGATTGTGATGATTGGTATATGGATAGTTGTCATTTCTAGGATGACAACCACTTCCATCTTCTATTTGATGAATCTCCTTCACCTCATATAGAGCACATTATGGAGAGAAGTCTGGCGTCTTCTATGCACACTATTTTTCAGTATTCTTCAGTGCTAGTATGTTATTCAAGTTATTTTGGGGATATGGAGGGATCTACATATTTGGATCCCCATGATCAATGTAGATCTGTGGAGTATCATGTTCAACTGGTTCTTGAGTTCAGATATATTTCATGTGGAGTTCACATGAACACTTGGACATGGGACCCCAATTCACAATCGATGTTGGACTACTTCAACATGATGGTTTTCATTTATCCATGGGACCCTGGTTCTCTAGTCTACTTCAGCACTATGGTCCACACTTATCCATGGGACCCTGGTATATGGTTGTACATCAAGCGTTCAGGACAATGCTTTCATAAGGGGAATGGAATGTTAGGTAGTTGGAGAGGTAGTGGGGGGGCCTGGAGGGCCCATAGTTATAATAGTGGAGGCCATTCAATATAAGGTGGAATAGGTCCACTATATTATTAAATAAGGCTAACTATGGTAGTTAGACATAATAAATGGGTAGTTAGATATAATAAATGTAAGAGGACTTTTTGGAAGGTTCTACTTCTAAAAAATTCATCCTCTAGAATGTTCTTAGGTGATGGTAGCACTATATAAAAAGGTTCAAGCAATGTAATGGGATATGAAGAGAATTATTGTATTGAGAGATGTATCTCAATATGAGGATTCCCCCTCGAAGAGGAAAGTGAACAGGAGAGGATCCCTTCCATAATAGGATCCATTGTATGGTGTTGCCCTGCCTCAAGGGTTTGATATAATAAAGTTCTGGTTTTCTATATTGTTCTATGAATATTTGTGTTATTTTTGTATGCAAGTATTTGGTTTTTAAAAGAGACTTCATCTACTTCATAGGTTTTACCAAAAGGGTTGGTATTTAGGGTTTTGTTGGTGCGTTGAACCTTGGGTCTGGCCCTGTGCCAACAAACGGTTCCATTGTCGGGACCTAAAAATGTGATTGTTGGGAACTAAAGAAAAGAGAAATATCTGTGCATTGACCTGTTGCTGTAGTGCATAGTACTCTACTTAACTTGTGAAGCTCTATTCTAATAAAGGAACTAGATCTGAAGAAAAGAGAGAATATCTTAAAGCTTTGTGCTCTGATAAAGGTAAGATAAGCGGAAATTTTTTCTTTGAAAATATGAGTCTAGGTATGTTCGATAGATTTTGTCCTAGCCTGAAAACTAGGGTACAGTTATAAGAAAGAGTCAATCTGAATAGATTTTATAGAGATAGTGAAATATATGATATTCCTATCCATATAAAGAATTATTGGACTAACAAGTGGAAGCATGAACCTAGAAAAAAAATTGCGGATTGCAAGTCCATCACTGTGACCCCAGTGTGCAGCACCGGAAGGGTTGGGGATAATTTAAAAGAAAGAGAGGATTGACAGTATGTTATAATTGCAGAAGATCGGGACATCTTGCTAAGCAATTCCCAGGCACAGGTCCTATTTGTATTTGTTGTAAATCTATTGGCCATGAAGTTGATGATTTCCCTAGAATGATTGCCAAAGTTGAAAAGATGAACATGAGATAAGAAAAATATGTAGGAGGTCAAAGGATTGAGGATATGGTAGAAAATCAAAAAGAATCAAAGACTATATTATTACAGCTGAAAGAAACAATGAATGATCACAGAAACATTAGTTTACCAGAGATATTCAAAGAGAAGCATTGCATAGACACAAGAATAGGAGACTTTGACATAGACCATGTCTTGGATGAGGACACACAGGTGAATATTATTCCAGAAATCACTTGGGAAATTTTGGAAAATCCTTCTATAGTACCTTCATTTGGAAAGATATGTTTGTTTAAAGGAAATATGATAACCCTATGTGAAAGAGTTAATAACGTACCTATGATTTCCCATGGAACATTGATCGAAGAGTAATTTGAAGTCATTAATTTTGTTGAGAAAAACACTCCTTTTGCACTTTTGTTAGGAAAGACTTGGATTGAGAAAGATCATATCCAAAGGAAGGTAGAGGAGGAAGCCACACAATAGAAAAATCAATAATTAAGGGACTTCATGACTAGAAAAATAAAGCGACTAATAGAAGAAAAAGAGAATAAGTCGAAGCAACAGAGGGATAGAGAACTAGCTATCGAAGATGGAAGAACACAAGAATTTTTAAAGAACCTGTCCATATAGGAAAGAAGTGCATTCACCCCGAAAATAGTAAGAGAAGAGGTATTACGCTTGAAACCTTTGGAAGACCCTCAGCAATGCGAAGTTACTGTGCTAAGGGAAGAAAATAATAAAAATGGAAAGAGGAATCCATAGACTCATATCACAGGAAAGAAGGCAAGAAAGCTCAGTAAGAAGAAAGAAAAATTAGGAAAACTGCATGAAGTTCCAGAAAAGACTTCACAGAAGGAAGGCTTGCAAAACTTGAACCTCGCTACAATAACAGAACTGCACAGAATGGGACTTTGCCACGATGAAGATATATGACCATTGCAGGTGTCCCAACCATTAGAACGATGCTCTAGAATGGCTAGAAACACAGTTATTGAAAAAAACTTCGTTGTTGGACCACTCAGACTGCATCATAATGGATGAATGTGCATTGACTAGTGTATTCATACCTGTTGAAGGAATCTATTACGACGTTTCTTATTTAACTCGTCGGATGTAGCTTCAGGACCACTTTTTACAAACTGACATATTCACACTAACAGAGAACTGATTGCATACTGCATTGTGCTATCTAGACCTAGCGATTTATTTGACTACCTTTCTTGTTTGTTCACCTACCTGATTTATTTTATTACAAGTATGAATGTTAGGCAAACGTAGCGCAGTAGAGAAGTTGGTGGAGGAAATTCTCAAGGATCTCATGACTGAGAAATTAATTTATGTAGGAATACAGGCATCTTCGACAAGAAGATTGCAAGTATTATCATCGACTGGACGAAATTCTGGGTGATACTGAGAAATGAGGCAAGCACCACGATGATCTGGCTAACATGAAGAAGATATTGTCAGTCTTGCCAGACTACATCCCACCTTTTAATGGCGCGGTGAAATGTGAAAGTGTCCCATGTGACTTTTATTACACACTCATCATTGCATACCTCCCGAAGGGGATATGCACAATTGGACCCTATTTGGGACTGATCCAAGCTCTCAAGATCAAGGAATTTAACCTCAAAGACCAAAAGAACTATGTGATGCTCGCACAACATAGGTACCCGATGAAGATGACTGGGAAGAAGCCCAAGATAGTTCCCCAACCATGGATTAAGGAGCTTGCACACTCCACAAACTTGAACATAATGAAGATCCCCCACTTCGACCAACATGAGGAGGTTAACACTTGCGTTAAACTCCTCCTGTTGTGCTACCATGTAGGGTGTATGTGGCTTGACAAGTGTCTCACTATGGATCTGGCGTTGATCCACCCGATCATTGGTCTAAGCATGCAGGGACTAGACCCTCACCAGTCCTACCCAGGGAAGACGTCAGATCACTCCCTGACACAGTTCATAAAGGAATCCTACGATGATGTAGAGAAGGGAAAGTGAGGCTACAAGGTATCCTCCATCCAGGATGGAACAATGGGCCTAGCTTGTGAGTTGATCGATGGAAATCTTGTCGGAAAGAACAGTCTGACATAAGTCATAGGGTTTGTAGTCAACCTTGCAGAGAAGTGTGTCGAAAGAATGCAAATGAACTGGGTGATTTACCTCATCAACGAGTTGGACAAGGATTGTTGTGAAGCATAGGACCAAGGATACGAATTCCACTTCAGTTGGTTACTGGTGCTCATTAAATTTGTTTCTTGGCCGATGCTGGAAGGAGAAAAATTCCTGAAGTCTAAAAATTAGAACCATTGTCCGTGAGGTTTTATACCTTGTTGTATACAAATGATATGGCGAAGCAGTGGCAGTTGAATGTTGTCTTCCATACTTATTACCTACAACTGAAGTGCACCATTGAATCCTTTCCGTGGATGACCCTGAATACACTCCATTGATATAGGCCACTAGTGAGGTTCCACACAGACCGACACTTCATCTACATCACCGCGCACAGGGATAAAAGTAAGGAGGAAATACAGTCTTACTATAAGTTGACTAAGGAATACATGGAAGAGATCACTAAGGAATGGCTAGAATAATTCCTTGTACTAGTGGAGGATGCAAAACTATCCAACCCCGATATCATTGGAAGACCATTAGTCACCCGGTTCGAACATGATAGATAGAGTAGCACCAAGAAAAAGAAGAAAAAGGTTGAGGTAGAAGACATAGAAAGTGATGAGATGGAAAATGCATCAGAGGAAACTGCACTTGACTCACCTGCAGGAGGAGGAGGAGATGAAGTGAACCAAGAGAAAGGAGGGGAAGAAGGAGAAAATAAGGAAAAAGGTGAATCCACACTACAAAAGGATCCCCTCACCATAGCAGAAGCATCGCAGAAGAGGAAGGTTTCCCCCGAGAAACCTTTGACAAGAAATAAAGCTCGCACCAACAAGCCTCAGTCGAAGAACATGCTCACAGTGGATGACATTTATCTCATCATCACAGCTATAGAAGATGCTTCAGAAGGTATCTTGCAGAAACATGGGGCAAAGAAATAGTCGATGTATGATAGAATAAAGAAAGAGCTCAGAGACATCATTCAAGCTATCCATTCGATCCGCGTAGTGCCTACTGCGCCATCCTCAATAGAAAATGTAGAATTGGGGGATGATCCCACCCAATTGCAAAGGTTAGAAGATGCGACAGAGGTTCAACTTCATCGAGCCCAAGAGAAAAAGGAGCAAGTCATAGAGGCCTTAAATCAAGAAAAGGAGGATTTCCTATAGCAAATTTGAGTTGCAAAGAAGGAGAAAAGTGAAATTCAGGTGGAGTTCAAGCAGAACAATGCAAAGATACAGGAAGAAAAAGACCAACTTCTCGCATAGAAGATTGTGGTCAAAGAGGCAATTGCTAGAGAACTTTGCTTTGTGTTAGCCTTGGTATAGGAGGAACTGGAGTCAATTGAGATGCAAGTGGGGAAGCTCGTTGAGGCCATTCAACAGCTTTAGGAAAGAGTACCAAAGTTACAACTTCAAGCAATGTCAAGTACTCCGCAAGAAGTGCGAGATCATAGGGAAGAAGCTGCCAGGATTGCAGTAGAATGAATCAAGGCATTGGCCTTAGAATGTAAAAAATTGAGTGATAGAAGTGAACAGACCTATGAGCACCTTGCAGAAGATCCGGAGATGAGGATATTGGAAGCACGACTCTAGGAGGAGAAGCAACAGACCTCCACTGTGCAAGCATAGATGAAACTATTGATTGCAGTTGAGAAGATGAAGATGTCATAGGAGCAGTGCCCAGTCCAACAATTGGTTACTTCCATCCAGAGCAAGGTTATGGAAGTGGCACAGATACTCCAACTGGTTCAGGATGAACCTTGCATGATTTTTGAAGAGATCAAGGGACAAGGATCACAACTAGAATAGATGGCCATGACAGTGGAACAACACCTAGAATGGCCTATCACTGAGCAAGTACTTTAGGAGTTTGCTGAGCAGGATGCCCTAGCGAAGAAGCAAGTCAAGGTAGCTCGAGCTAAGTTCGAGGCATTCGAAGCAGAGTTATCCAGATCGGAGTGACTCAAGACTAGTCGCAAATGAATGTTGGGGGCCTTTTGGCCCTCGACCAAGTTTTGAGAGAACATTTGTCATGTTTGACCATTTTTTGGACTTCGACAGGCTGGTTGAAAATGGAGTGCCTAGGTGAAGTGGAGATCGCGGGATCTCACTTGTTTTGCGGGATTTTTGGGCTTTTACGATTTATTTAAAGGGTATGGGATGTCGGCCCATGGGTTTACACATGTTTAGGCCTTTTTGTAATGTATACATAAGTAGCTAAGTGATGGTAAGAAGGGGGGTGTGTTGGCTATGTGTACAATATGTTGTAAGAAGTAGATCTGGTTGTCTTCGTGTAAGTATCTGTAAATCTCTAGCTAAGTGCAAGTGATTGTAAATGGCTTTGTGTAGACAGACGATGTATGGCTCCATGCCTTGACCTGATTTTGAGGAAGGCAGATCTAGTGCATTGTGCACAAATCACCTGTCCAATGCAAAGTAAGCTTTGTGGCTTTGTTCCTGTAAGAATATTGAAGGAGACTAATAAAGAAGAATAAGAGTTGGTGGACATAGCCACACACTGGGGTGAACCACGTATATCATGTGTTGATGTGCTTTGTGTGATGTTGATTGTTATTGTTTATGTTTCTTATTTGTTAGTGTATTGGTATTTATGTATGTCATATAGATGTGTGGATGCTTAGTGCTCTATTTATGATAAATGAATGCTATATCTAATCCAATAACTATGTGCTAAGTGATGAAAAGTACTTGATCTTAATTTCTACTGTGGTGTTCTGTATCTAGGGTTTAATCTGCGATGTGAATGGATTTATGAACTAATGCATGGTATTGGATAAACATTCTATCAAGTGTTGTAATCACATATCTGTGTCCTAGCTAGGTTGTAGACACCTAAATCCTACAACCCCCCCTTCCTCTACCTCGGGTGAGACTTCATCTTCTTTGCAGGTGTTTCTGAAAGGGACAATAGTTAGGGTTTTGTTGGTGCATTGTTGAAGTGTTGAACCCTGAGTCTTCCCCTGTGCCAACAAGAATGAAGAAGGGAGGGATGAACAATAGGAATAATTGATTCAAACAAGTTTCCACCATACAAGTTGAATTTGGAAGCATTATGATTGATGCTACAGGTAGACATGTATGATTCCTCCAACCAACACTCAATTTTATCATAGAATTTACAATGATCGTCATATGACTATTGGAAGGATATGGAAATCAAGTGATATACTTGATGAGAGTCATAATTGAAACTTACGTGCAATGTACTTTGTGAGAGAGTCTCGAAGTGGGTGGAATCTCTCATTCTATGGGTCAAAGTAAGATAATGAGCACCTATCAAAACCGTCAGTTGATATTGGAGTGCCTCATTATCGATGCAAATATACCTGGGTTCTAATTTCACATACTCCACATGCTAAGAAGAGATATGATAATTGTTCGAAGGAAAAGTTAAGAGAGATATGACTCCAAATCTTCTCCCATGGAATCAATGAAATCACATGAAGAGTGCTCGATTATTGAGATAACATCTAAGGATGATTGATAAGTTTTCCCTTGAGGATTAACATGTAATACTAGAGAATATTGTGATGATAGAGGTTCCTTGATCGACTCAATATTTCTAGTGCCTTGTATGATGATGGGCTATTTGTTTGTTGTGATTTATTCATGAGGATTGAAAAAATCATTGTGTTTTGCATAATTTATATTTTATCTGATTAAAATTAGTGTATTAATGTCAAAAATATCATATTGTGTAGGACTAACATATGATAGGTGGGCACTTACATTCAATTCTGGAACAAAAAATAGTGGTTGAAAACATGGTTATCGAGATTAAATTTTGATTTGCTAGGTTCTGTAAATGAAAAGGGACTTAACACTTTGTGCATCCTAGAAGGAGTGTCATGAAGAAGCATTTATTCATTAGTCACTTCTTGGAAACCTTTTTGTTATGATTTATCATTTAGTGTTTTGTTGTAATAAAAATGTACCAGATGCACTACATGATAAACAACTGGGTGTTCATGTGAGTAATCATCGTCAAATAGATTTGTATAAAAGGAATGTCAAACTTCAAATTCTGAAAATGACATGATTTCTTTGGTAGGAAATTCATTACAGACTATAATATGTGCATGATTTTCTGAAGGGGGATCATTAAATGGTTGAAAATCAGGGGATACATGGTCTAATATTTATGATAAGGATTCCCTTGCAGCCGTGTCATACTGGTGGTTATATATTGTTTACCCCCTATATTTTGTGATCAGACCTGAATCATATGAATGAGATTTGATTTTGTTGGACATATTGTCAATGATGTCAAACGTCGATGTCATTATGATGTGATGATGAGTTTTTATGAACAACATGCAGAGGAATCTCCCTAAATCTCAGGAGAGACAACGTATAAGATTTCATGAGATCAATGCAATGTTGAAACACTATCAGGATTGAATTACCAATAGATCAATGATATCAACTAGTTGGAATCCAATTACAAAACCAAAAAACTCAGAAGGGAAAGCACATTGCAGAAACACGATTGGGATTGAAAATACCCACAGCAAAACTACAAAATAATTGAGGAATAATATTGTCCATTGATGTAGATTTTCGGACAAGCCAGGACCGTCAGATCTGGAAGTTATTTGAGGTTTGATCAGGGAATCTCATTTTTAGATAATTGAGAAGTGGGAAAAGTGAATAATTAAAATTACCAAAGGCCAAAAGGAATCTAGAAATGATCATAGTCATTGGATCAAGGATTCATGAGATCCTGAAATAGCTGAATTCCTGACAATCATTGGATCATGTTAGGATTTTCAGGTCAAAGAAGGATTGGTAGATGAAGTCAAGATACTAAAGGTTTATTCGGGGAATCTCACTTCGGGAGAATTGAGAATTTGGAATGAATAGCCCAAATTACCAAAGGCCGAAATGAATCTATACCATTGATCTGGAACTAATCACAATCATTGGATCAAGGATTCACGAGATCCCGAAATAGTCAAATTATCGATGAACGTTGGATCATGTTAATATTTTCATGTCAAAGAAGGATCATTATATGAAGTCAAGTTACTCGAGGTTTATTTAGGGAATCTAACTCTGGGATAATTGAAAATTGGGAACGAATAACTCAAATTCCTGAAGGACGAAATAAATCTGAATTGTTTATCTAAGATCTGATCACATTTATTGGATCAATGATTCATATGAACCTATGACCAGGAGGAGGACATGTATCACATCAAGAGACTTATGACAAAAAGACCACGTCAGGAAGGACATGTGGCACAATCAGATGGTGACAAGTGTCAAGGTCCAATTGGCTCTTTAGGTTACGTATGTCATGAATCTAGGTGACACGTGGTAGCCACTCAGCTAGTGCCAAGTCAACAACGACGTCAACAAGTTATATCACTCTGGGAGTTTGTCCGTCGGGGAAAGTCAATAAATACCCAAAGCGATGAAGTCTAAAGACAATGATAACCATTGATCTAATATCATTTGGATTCTCACATGACCATTAGATCAAAATGTAAGTGGAAATATGATGTAAGCATGCCCATGCTAAGCACTTCGACACTGACCAACTCCGGTGGAAATTGGAATAAAAATTACTTGGACCTCTGAATCCCCGAAGCCCCAAAGTAAATAGTGGTTGTCCATATCAACCTTTGATTAATTCATAGTCATTGGATTAAGCAATGGAAGGATAAAGTAAGCGTAAATAAAAAAGTAACACTAATCATTGATCTAATTTGGGATCATTCTCAACCATCGATCAAGTACAGTGGAAGGATATAGTAAACGTAAATCATGAAGTAACACTAATCCTTGATCTAATTCAAGAGAATTATCGACCATTTATCAAGTATAGTGGAAGGATATAGTAAAGAAAAAATCATGAATTAACGATAATCGTTGCTCTACTTCGGGAGTGTTCTCAACCATTGATCAAGCATATTGGAAGCATAGCATAAGTGGAGGTGCTAACTGACATCAAGCAGGCACCACCGCTTTATGAATTATTCAGTAGGTTATCATTCTGGAGGGATTGAAATACTCAAATTTCTAGTAACCTGGGGTCGTGAGGTAACGAAGCTCCAAAATAACATCTGGACCGTTGAATTTTATGGACACACGTCAACTCAATATCAACACTTTGGAAGATATCATTTCAGAGATAAAAATATTGGGTGAAAGAAGAGTAACCACTTAAATCAATAAGTCCATGGTTATGTGCATATTTTCATATGAAAAACATGGTTTGAAGGAAGTGCCTATGTAGAACTCGATTTCTGCAACATTTGCAGTGACATGTTTTTAGCTAGGACCGAATAAAATGAAAAACAAGGGATTTGAAGTCTTTAAATCAAACTAGTGATAATAATAATAATAATAATAATAATAGAAATTATTATTATTAAATCAAGTGAAAAGGTGTATGAAGAGGTGTGATGGTTCAAAAAAAGGGACATAATGATTCAAATTCATACCTGTTAGGAGACTATTTAAACAAAGAAGTAGGGTGAACGAAAAATATAGTTGAATTTGTTGAATTATATATATTTATATACAATATATTGAATGAAGGTTCATTCTATAAGGTTGGTGCATGTTTACAAGTTCAGTGTTGTATTGGGAATGGATTCCTCACATCTCATTTGGATCTAAGATCAACAAGATGGGACTTGTTATGAGGGTTGGATTCCTCATTTCTTAGTTGGATCTGAGAACTACGAGCTGGGCCTTGTAACAGAGAGTTGGGTCTCTCATAAATTTTTGATAATGAATATTGATCTTATGTATTCATTCAAGTTAAATACATAAATAAAATGTTTATTATTTATATATATTGGTTGAGAAATTGAAAAAAATATATGTTCAATTAATTTATGAAAATAGGAAAATTGTCCAAAGTTTTGTTACATTGATTGACCCCC
>ML778190.1:124332-204534 GCA_009831015.1 Picea engelmannii
CTCAGTATCAAATGTACATCTCAACAATTGGTATCAAAACGGGTGCCTTATGCTTAGTTTAAACACTGGAAGGTATATTTAGAAGAAATGGGTGGACAAATTGCTATCTCCACAAATTAAGTTCCCTTATTTGATGGATCAAATTATTCATCATGAGGGAAAATATGAAAATATATCTAAAGTCAAGAGGATCTGGATTTTGGGATTCAGTATTAAGTAATTCAAAGAGAAAATCCAAAACTACAAATGAAGCAAGGAGAAAAAAATCATTATCCTTAAAAGCAATCTAGGATGGATTGTCAGACCAAGTCAAAGAAAAGATAAGACACTATAAATATGCTAAATAATTATGGCTCCACCTAGAAAATAGTTATCAGAATGAAGCACAAGAAGAAGAGAAATCCTATCAAAGTAAGGAACAAGACTCAGATAAATAGGATTCCTATCAGAATAAAGAACAAAACTCAGAAGAAGAGAATTCTCATCAAGACAAGGAACAGGATAAAGAAAAGGAAAATTGCAATCGAAATGAAGAACTTAATACAAAGAAAGACATTTCTAATCAGAACTAAATGAAGGATTCAATTCAATCCTTGGTCATAAATTAAAAATACAACCTCGTCAAATAATTAAGGCATACTTGAGTAATCACTAAAGAAAAATCTCATAATCTTAAGAGTGATGTTACAATTTCAATAGAAGAGATTTGTATGGAACAAGGAATTGATATACATATTAAAGTTGATATAGAAGCTATTGACAATTTTGAGTATACAACTATGTGCACTCTAAAAGAGTTGGAGAAACTTCAACAGAAAGATATGTTGTTACTTCAACAGTTAGATCAAGCTAGCCATGGAGATTTTGAACTAAGGATTCAACTAGAAAACAAGGAAGAAATCAAAAGATTGAAAAATAAAATTTTTGATCTAACAAAAGATATGGAAGAGTTGAAGACATATGGCAAAACCAATAAATGCAAATAAGTCTTGGATGAGACAAAAGAAATAGTCATCAATCAAAAGAGTCAACTTGAACATGCTAAGGAAATGGAATAATCCCTAAATATTCAGCTGACTAAAAATGAAGAGACATGTCACATGTTGAAATCGGAAATAGTCAATCTCCAAAAGATGATTGAAAAGAAAAATAAAACTATCGATTTCCAGAATAGCTCAGCTATCCTTGATAAGTTTTGGAACAGTCAAAGATCGGTTGATGAAAAAAATGGTCTCGGATACAATAAGAAAGAATACAATGATAAGTGGAGCGCCATTTACAAACATGATAAAGGATCATCCTTCTCAAAAAGAAAAGGTGAAATTACAAAGCAATTAAAAGTCATCAACTTTGTTAAGGAAGGAAGCTATAGAAGTAAAAAGGAAGAAGAAAATCGAAAGACAAATCTCTCAAGCCAAAATAAATTCAAGAATGGAAACACCTTCAATGGTTATTTCTTTTCTTGTCATAACTTTGGTCATAAAGCAATGGACTGTAAGAAACTAGAGAAAGGATGTACAAAAAAATACAAAAACTCAATTAGATGTTGGAGATGCAATTTTGTTGGGCATGCAACAAAATTTTGTCATACAATTAGATGTTACAACTATGATAGGTTTGGGCACAAATCCCAAAGCTACATTAGTTCAAAAGTTCAATCCTTACATAAGTAATTCAAGTTAGGGAGAAAACCTAATAAAATTTGGAAGAACAAAGGAGATGACAAATCTCCAAAAATACAATTAGAAAGAGAAGGTCCAAAAATAAGAATATCTCATAGAGATATATGGAGAAGAAAATCTGAAGGGGAAAGCAAGAAAGATGACATTACACCTGAAAGTGAATAAATTAACAATAAGAAAGTGATGGGTGAAGGTCCTAATAAGGAATGTGAAATTCAATATGAAATATATCAAGCTCAAGAAAGGGAAATCCCTATAGAAGAATATGACACAATCCTGATGATGTCATAATACTTTAGCGAAAGAAAGAAAAAACATTGATAGGGGGAGTTGTAGAATACAAGAAGGAGAAAATGGACAAAGGAGAGCATCACCTTAAGGGGAGTATAACCTCAGAGGGAACAAGAAAAGATCATTTTTGTCAGTTTTGTAAAAAGGGGAGAAGAGAAAAAATGTAGCAGAGAATTTCAAGGGGTATCATTCAACAAAGATCAATTTATAAGAAAATTGGTATTAAATCAATTGTTATCAATCCTCAATTGATATTCCTATGAAATATCAAATAATAATAAGATGAAGATCAAAAATATCATTAAGATTAATACTCTTATTCTATTTGACAAAGGAAAGTCAATAAAAAATTAGGAGGAGTATTTTGGTTATCAAATAAGAAAGTAATTAGATTAAGGTTTGAAAGACTTGATTAGTACAAATGGGTACCACTACAAGTTGGTATCAACAAGACTACTTATTTGAACACAAATATCCCAATGGATTGAGATAAGCAATTAGTAAATTGACAGGGATAGAGACCTTGTCAGGAAGAGATACCCTTTTAGAAACAAAGGGGGAGAGAAGTTAGAGGCAAAGAGAGCATATTGATAGGGGGAGTCATTCAGTTATGGAAGGCAGAGCATGATTTCATGGGGAGTTATGAAAGTTCATATTTTGGTTAGAAATAGACAAATATTAATCATAGGGGGAGAAATCATTTTCCATTGATGTCAAAGGGGGAGAGTAACTTTAGAGGAGAGAAGCTTCATCACAGGTGGATTTTGTGTATGAAGTTGGTCTGTTTCCCTTAATGACAAAAGGGGAGATTGTTTGACATATTTTATTGATGTGTTGTCATTGATGTCAACAACCAATGTAATTATGATGTGAGTATGATTTGTTATGAACAACATGCAGATGAATCTACCAAAAGCTCAAGAGAGGAAACATATAAGTTTTCATGAGATCAATGCAATGCAAAAAGACTATCGTGATCAAATTCCCAATAGATCAATGATCTCAATTAGTTAGAATCCAAGTACAAAACCAAAAATATCATAAGGGAAAGACCATTGCATAAACGTGGTCGTGATTGAAAATCCCCACAATTGAACTAAAAATTATTAAGGAATAATATTGTCCATTGATGTAAATTTTGAGATAAACTAGGACCGTCAAATCTGGAAGTTACTCGAGGTTTAATCAGGGAATCTCATTTCGGGAGAATTGAGAAGTGGGAAAAGGGAATAAATCAAAGTCCCAAAGGTGAAAATGACTCTAGAACATTGACCTAGAACTGATCACAGTCATTGGATCAAGGATTCACGAGATCCCGAAATAGTCAAATTATCGACAACCGTTGGATCGTTTTAGGATTTTTGTGTCAAAGAAGGATCTTCAGATGAGTCAAGATACTCAAGATTTATTCAGGGAATCTCACTTTGGGAGAATTGAGAATTGGGAATGAATAACCCAAAATAGTGAAGGCATAAATGAATCTATACCATTGATCTAGAACTGATCATAGTCATTGGATAAAGGATTCATGAGATCCCGAAATAGATGACTTCATGACGATTGTTGGATCATGTTATTATTTTTGCGTTAAAGAAGGATCACTAGATGAATTCAAGTTAATCAAGGTTTATTTGGGGAATATCACTCCAGGGGAATTGAGAATTGGGAACTAATAACCCAATGTCTCGAAGTCCAAAATAAATCTGGACCATTGATCTAAGATCTGATCACAGTCGTTGGATCAAGGATTCATATCAACCTACGACCAAGAGGAGGACACGTGCCATGTCAGGAGATCCACAACAACAAGGCCACGTCAAAAAGGACACATAGCACAATAAGATGGTGACAAGTGTTAAGGTCCAATTGGCACTTTAGGTTACGTAAGTCATGAATTTAGGTGACACGTGGCAGCCACTTGTCGAGTGCCAAGTTAGTAGTGATGTAAGCAAGTTACATCACTCTGGGAGTTTTTCCTTCAGGGGAAATAAATCAAAAACTACCTGAAGTTCCAAAGGATGAATTCAATGATAACTATTGATATAAGATCCTTCAGATTCTCACATGACCATTATATAAAAATGTTAGTGGAAAGATGACGTAAGCACTCACATGTTGACCACTTCGGCGCTGACCAACTCCGGTGGAAATTGGAACAACAATTACTTGGACCTCCAAACCACTGAAGTCCCGAAGTAAATAGTGGTCATCCATATCAACCTTTGATTAATTCATATCCATTGGATTAATTAGTGGAATGATAGAGTAAGTGTAAATCATGAAGTAACTCTAATCGTTGATCTAATTCAAGAGGATTCTCAATCGTTGATCAAGTACAATGAAAGGATAGAGTAAACGTAAATCATGAAGTAACACTACTCATTGATATAATTCAGGATCATTCTCGACCATTGATCGAGTACAATGGAAGCATATAGTAAAGTGCCAATCACGAAATAACGGTAACATTTGATCTACTTTGGGAGCATTCTCAACCGTTGATCAAGCATAGTGGAAGGATATCGTAGAAGGAGGTGTTAACTGATAGCAAGAGGTCACCACCACTTTATGACTTATTCGATAGGTTATCATTCGAGAAGAATTGAACTACTTAGATTTATAGTAACCCAGATTCTCGGAGTACCGAAGCTCCGAAATAACATATGGACCATTGAAGTTTATGAACACATGTCAACTCAAGATTAACTCTCTCGAAGATATCACTTCAGAGATAACAAGATTGGGTGAAAGAAGAGACAACACTTAAATTAATAAGCCTATGGTTATGCGCATATTGTCATATGAAAACCATAGTTTGAAGGAAGTGCCTTCGTAGAACTCGATTTCTACAACATTTACAGTCATAGGTTTTTAGCGAGGATAGAATAAAATGCAAAACAAGGGATTTGAAGTCTTTAAATCAAACTAGTGATAATAATAATAATAATATAAATTATTATTATTAATTCAAATGAAAAGGTGTATGAAGAGGTGTGATGGTTCAAACAAAGGGACATAATGCTTCAAACTCATACCTATTAGGATACTATATAAACAAAGAAGTAGAGTGAACAAAAAATGTAGTTGAAATTGTTGAATTATATATATTTATATATAATGGATTGAATGAAGGTTCATTGTATCAGGTTGGTGCCTATTTACAAGATGGGTCTTGTATGAGGATTGGATTCCTCACATATTAGTTGGATCTGAGATCAATAAGTTGGGACTTGTTATGAGGGTTGGATTCCTCATTTCTCAGTTGGATCTGAGAGCTATAAGATCGGTCTTTTAAAAGAGAGTTGGGTATCTCATAATTGTTTGAAGATGAAGATTGGCCTTATGTATTCATTCAAGTTAAAGAAATAAATAAAATATTTATTATGTTATATATTGGTTGAGAAATTGAAATAAATATATGTTGTTCAATTAATTTATGAAAAGTGTAAAATTGTCCAAAGTTTTGTGACATTGATTCACCCCTCCCCCTCTCAGTGTTACGTGTACATTTCAATGGATTTGATCCTCCAGATCACATCTTAAAGGATTAGAGAAAATATAGCAAAATCAATTCAATATTTGTTGGATTGATGGTTTGTCATTTATAGGAAATCTATAATAAATCTACATGACTCTTTCAAAGAAGCCATCCATAGATTCATTTTTGAGCCTAGAATTTCTGCACGTTCATCAAAGAGTTTGTTGTAAACATAATTTTCATGAGCATTGATAAACATTTCCATAAATTGTTTCTAGGTATGAATCAATTTCACTGGAAATGTTTTAAAACAAGATTTTAATTCACCCTTCGAATGAGAGGATGAATAGTCATCATGTTTCAGCATCCTCAACAATATTCATATTTCATTGAGTCATGTTAAACCAACTTAGGTGCATGAATGCAGAGACATTTCATTCATCATCGAATTTTTGTTTTGACAAAAGATTAACTATCTTGATTGAGATTCCCCTAATTGGTGTTGGAAGATTGAAAGGGTTATCCCATATAGAAGTATGAAAAGGAGCCATCAACTGGTTAATAGTTAAGTGAAATGACTCCACATGGAGGAGGTTTGTCATTTTTCCCTTCTTCAAGTGCCATTTATGTTGACGGGTAAAAAATCACCTCTTTGTAAATAGTATGGGTTACCCCTTGTAATAAGTCCCAATGAGACTTCTTACCATTTTCAATAGGAAACACATCTAGATTTTGTCCGGATAACCATTTATGGTTTTGGTGTTACCGGTTATGGCCCGGTCCACCAACAAGGGTTAATGATGGATGGTTATGAAAATAAAAGTTATAGATGAATACTATGTAAATGCATAAATATAATATACTTTTCATCTATCCTATCCTAACTAGGAGTGAATTATTGTATGTGAATGAGTTGAAATGAAACTAAACTTTTATTAAGACCCCACTTAGATAGTTGTCATGAAGGTGGAAAGTGAGAAAAGCATGTATATAGATACATAACCAGAAAAGTTTAAATCATATATGTCCATAGATAAAAAACTAATCTACCCAAGGCATATAACATCAGAAAGAGTAACAAAACTGTAAGAGTAACATAGATCATGTCAGAATAGTCCATAAGCAAATGTTTCTTTACAACCCATGTGAATAGCATACATTCCTCTTGAAATAGTTTGTAGTGAAAAAATGATACATGAAACTTCTTCTCTCTACCAAATTCTATCCATAAGGGCTTCTCAATACTAATATTTTTAGAAACAGTACATCAAAGATACAAGGAAAACTCCTCAATTTCAGTTGACAACGTATTCCCAAAATAGTTCATAAATGTACAGTGTTTGAAGAGACAAAATCCCTTTCTTTGGGTATGATTCTAATATTTATTGAAGGGAAATATGACTCTTGGCCTTCCGCCCACCCCATGAACTTTCATTTACACATATTTTTCCTTATTCTCTTTGTAATGATTAGAGAACAAAGATAGCGGTTACATTTCAAATGTGTCTTCTAACGTCGATGGGTCAGAATGAATTTTTTCCATAGTTCCCCTCTCTCACTATAATGACTGGTTTAAATATTAGGGTATATTTGTTATCCAAGTCTGGTAATCAATTTTCATGGATTTTGTACTTCCTCTTCATCCAGTTGAATTATATTCCCTTAGTTACTCATCTGCCACTACGAAAATTGTTGTTATGGTTGATTTGTCATCCTTGGTTGTAAATAACATTGCGACAATGTTGAATACAAATTCCCCTCAGCATGGTTACATGTTATCATTTGATATACAACATATGAGTTGAAAAAAATTTGAAACCATAGAACCAAAACATCAATTAATTGAAATATCATGTAAAATTCTCTGAATTCGATTGTTCGTTCCTTTCTCATGGTTCATGTGTTACACTCTTTGGGACTGCTAACATGGTGTTAGATATTAATATTGAAAAAAGTAGAAATTTAGCAAGGAATTCCTTACATCACATAACTGTGAAGCTATATACCTAGAAAATACATTTCCAATCGTATAAGGAGCATGCAAAAAAATCGTTCAAGTCAAAATTTATGGATGAAATATGAATGCCAACATGTCTATATCTTTGGAACAAGTAGTGGCAAGTGCAGACATTTGACCTCTCACTTTGCTAGAAAGTGTATCTAGATCCAAACTTGGGAAAAAACTAGGGTTTCTCCCCAAACCACCTCTATTTGAATTGTTCACATTACCAAACCCAATATCAAATTCGGTTGACCCTAATGATTATAATCAAGCCTCTCCTTTCAAATTCGTTCTCTTCAAATTCGATATTATCAACTTCACTTTTTTTTTTTTTCATGAAATATTCAACCTCGTGTATCTTGATTTGCATTATTGGTTTGTGAAATATCCCTTCACTCTTCATCTTACAGTGATGGTTAATTTCATAAGAGTCACATTCTCATTATGCTCAAGTGTGATATCGAATGCAAATATTATCTCAAATTCCATTCTACAGATTCTATCTTCACCATATTCATGGAAGGTTTCAAGTATCAGTTTGGAGAGCATTCTTAGAGGGTTAAGGTCTTGGAGGATACTTCTTTTTTGGCTTGTTATAGGAAGTGGATATAGGGGTTCCATGGGATAGTGTTTCTAGTGAACATTCTTCGTCTCAACTTAAGTATGTTTCTTCTGATTTCCAACCATCCTAGGAGGAGAAATTAGAAGTCCAATAATCCTCACCCTAATCATATTCATAAACTTCCTAGAAGAAATTAACTCACATGACCTAGTGGCAATGGAGGCTTCCAATACTAATGAATGACTAAAGTGAAGCTGGAAACCCAAGCTTTCATTAAGAGGCTATTCATTATCAAATGTAATGGAACAAAATGTGAAGAACTTTTAATATCAATAAAAACAGTTGTGTTGTGCCTTCTTGTTGTTTTCACCACTTATAATGGACAATTGATTCATGTTACAAGCATAAACAAAAAGTGAAGGATTTTACAAATGGTGTCTTTCAAAAATGGGGGGATTCTAGCGCAAATGAGTAATATCATGCTCTGACAAACTCTTTAAGCTATTTTTATCTTCGATATTAATTTAATAATGATCACTAAAACTATGATATTCTCAGGACCAATGATTTTAGGATTGCTTCAATCAGAAAAATATGGCAAAGTCTTATCCATTATCAAAGTTTTTTCACGATTGAAATCAAATTTGGAAAGTTGATAAGAAGGACATTTTGGCCATCTGATAAGATATTTTGCTTCAAACACATTTATGCTCTGTACAACTGAAATGAAATCTAGAGACAATCAAGCTTTAAGAACTAGTTTTGAATCAGATAATTCAACCTTCACCATTAACCATGAAGGTATTCTTGCAGTTGTTATCTAGTGCATCAAGGAAACCTGGAGGAACAAGGGGATTTAATTTTTTTGGTATGCAAAGGATACCATCACCCTAACCCCTTAATAGTTGTATATTTGGTTTTCAAGGTATAATACATGCATGCAAAATTCAACGAGGTAAACTTAACACCAAGGTCAAGGAGGAATCTTACAAATAATCCCAAGTAGGGGTTAACTTTGACCTCATTTTTATTTTATCTTATTGTCCTTATCCTCCAATAGATCGCCAAAACTTATCTCTTTGTGTTAGAACTAAGAGTCATGCTTAGATTGCAAGAGGATAAGCCCAGTACCCATCAACGTTTTTGGTGGATATTGGTTTTATATTAGTGGAGGTCAATGCACAAAACTCAATATATGAATGATGTTCAACACAAAACTGGTCAAGAAATGCACATGGAAGTGAGGGCCATAACTAAATTCAGTCAGTGAATTGAGTTTAAGTGTGAGCAGAGGGAAGACATACTAAGAAAGGTGGACAACACTGTTATTGGCATCAGGCCTTCAAGCACTTTGGAGATAAAAAACTCAGACTTAATATCACTCTTAAGATCAAGCTTTAAACACTGAAATATGTCGAAACAACACAGTCACAACAACACAATGATCAAACCTACATCACCATGAAGCTACAACAACTCAATTGGATCCTCCATGCCTGAGCCATTCAGTGTAAGAGGGGAAAAGATCACAAGGAATTTGAATAAAAATGGTTGTGATACCACTACAATCAAACCTAGATTACAACTAAATAAAACCCTCGACTAGATCCTCCATGCCGGAGTGTTTTAGCAGAGTTTTAACAAAGAGATGAAAAGAGGCTAACTTCTATTAATATGAAAGTCTCAAATCCGATACATAACCAGAGAACAGTTTTGGCATCAAAACATTACAAAATAACGAGCTTTGCTCAACCAATTGATGACTAAAAAAATATTAAAACTATCTATTTATACTTAGAACAATTCACCACCACCAAGAATGTGATCTGATCATTACATTCAAAGAATTGCGTCTGAGAAGTATTTTGTCAGACTGTGCATGTATCCCTATGTCAGATGTGAGCTCAGATCATCATGGATCTGCAGGAAAATCTTCTTGTAGGGGTACCATGGGCTGACAACTCTAGATCCTCCACGCCTTCCATTTATGGGGTGAGTCAAGTTTTCAACCACCAAACCTACCCTCCATTAACTGCTTTTCCTCATAGATTGAACGAGATTTAATGATCAGGGAGCGACCATGTGCTGATATTGGATAGGGTGCCATATAAACATGTGATTGCGGGGCTGCTCAGAGGTGGTTTAGGTTCAGACTGCTTTTCAGCCCGCAATCCATGATCTTTCACCATGTAGAACTTTCGCCTTACCATGGTTTCCATTGCGGGACTGCTTAAGAAAATTACCACCCAAGCATGTTGTGCCCCCACAATGGACTGTGGCCATAGCCCCCACAATGGATTGTGGCCATAGATATGGTCCTGAACTGAGATTTGGGGTGCACTTTCCATATTTGGCAACACCACCAAGCTTAACTTTCCGCAATCTTTAGAAACCCCCAAAATGTGCCCTTAGGGGGGACGCTATTTTTCACGTTGAATAATAATACTTGCTGCAGGATGATCCAATGTGGAATTCCTGGTGTCACCATGTTGATGTGTCATTGTCGAATAGGTGTCAGGTGTTATGACCTACTAGTATGCCAGATGTCCATACTGATGACTACCACGCCCTCTTAAATCGACGGCTGAGATCTCCTTCAGATCTCTGAGATCCAAGATAATGAAAACTCAAATATTTCTTACCTTCTGTGATTTTACCTGGAGCTATGGATCTGACGACACGTGGCTCTCTCCAAGATCAACGACTCATGCTTATTTCGGGGCTTCAAGATTTTTTCTCTGGCGCTATACTTCGAACAATTTTGGACTCCTGAAAGCCCATGAGCCTCTAATCCAATCTTCAAAGGGGATCTCCACCGTTGAAAACTGAGCCCGCCTGCTTGAAATATTAAAACTGCCTACTGCCTGCGCCTCAAGCCTGAAATGGACTGGTATGAAAGCAGCGCTTTGATGCTTGTTGTGCAGACCATGAAATCAGATGACCTATTTCCTCTTGACAACTATATGTGATAACATTTGTCTCCATAGGGGATGGCATGCTCCTTATGAGTTGCCAAGAACACGCAGTTCAAGTGCCTTAGTTGTTGGGCTATGGAGTCATGCTCAAAAAACATCCTGCTAAGAAATAAAAGATGACAAGCACACTATCCTAAAAATGAAAACAAAACACATGGGCTCTAGGAGGAGATTATTTATGTACATTCTTAGACTAACTGATTTTTACAAAGCGGTAGGTGAAAGCAAACTTCCACCATAGCCATTCAAGAAACTTCCTAGCTGCAAACTTGTTTACTGTGTCACTGCTCAAATAAAAACAATGTAGCTGTGACAAAAAAATGATTACATTTTTCATCTCTCCTCCTAGTGCTAAAGTCAGAATAAAGATGAGCAGCTCCAAGACATGAAGGAAATGCAACTCTATGTAGTCTCTTACAGGTTCATAGAGAAAGTGACAAAGTCCACTAGGTTGGTGACATAAAACATGATGTCTTACAATTGCTCAGACATGGCTGAATGTCTCTGGCAAGAACAGGTGAGCGAATGGCTGATGCAGAGTGACTGATCCCAGGTGATGGTTGCTCATTTGTAGGCTGTAGGAAGGATATGAACTGCACATTTGGTTCTCCCTCTTCTTCTTCATGACTCTTCCAAGGATCATAATCATAATTATCATAAACAAGAAACATGGGAAAGCTTTGTTCTTTATCATGCTCTTGAATGTCTCCTACAGGCCCCAAATGGTTGATTTACACACAACGTTTTTCCTCAATGAATAAAGGAAAAGTCTCTATAGTTAGGTATTGGAAATTTTTAAAATCTAAAACATACGACTCCATGTATATAGCCATAGGATCATGACTCATGTGACAGAATCCTGGCTTCTTTAGAAGACCAGGTTGCTCCTTTGTAAATGCCTCTCTGCTTGTAAATAAAATACTTCCATGTTCTTTTGAAAACAACTCTTGATCATCAATAGTTGCAGTCTCTTCTTCATAAGAATGATCATAAGATAATGGTGCAACATGATTTAAAATGTCATAACTATGATCATCCAATAACGTATAGTTATCTATGCAATCAACCACTGCTACATGCTAAAAATGTTTTGGAAACTTTTCATAAGATGGATATCCATTCCTTCCCATGGAATCTTGAAATATGGAAGGATCTATTCCCAAATTTGATTCACACCCACCTCCTTGTTGTTGTTCCAGCTTTGATTCTTACTCACTGTATTCTTGCTGAGAATCTGAAGCATATTGACAGTCTTCCTGCTTAAGATCATGCAATTTTTCAAGATATGCTTGCATATGAACCCCCTTGCTAGTCCTGATGTTCTCTTCGACTTCTTCAACATCTTCAAACAAGTGTCTTAACGATGAATATTTCATCTCTCTTAGGAGAAGGACCGACTCTAGATGTTGAGCCATGACATAGTACACCATGGCAATAGTCTTTGTGGGTCTGATCTCCATAGGCATACTATGATAAACACTGTAAAACCTCCTGTTGAAGACAACCAAGGCTTTCTCTTCCCCTCTCCTCAAGGCATTAAAATCAAACCAATATTGATCAAGTGACTTATTCTCACCCCGACACTTTAAAAATGCATGGCATAGATCAGTCTAGGAGCCAATAGAACTGGCTTCCAGACATCTAAACCACACAGCAACATCTCTGAACAGGGATTGTGAGAACAACCTCATGGAAACATCATCATGAACAATCTAAAATTGATCGACAAAACTCTCAAAGGCCTCCAAATGCCTCTTAGTTGTAATATGATCCTCTCGAGAAAACCGAGGAAGATACTTAGAGGAATAACGAGGATAAGGATGAAGGTCATGTGGCAGCCTTAAAGGTTTAAACAACTTATTTTTTATTTTAATTTGAAAAGCAGTGGGCTGATCATGAAGATTAACGAGTTGATGACAATGCTCAGCAGGAATAATAGAGGGTAACAATATTTGAGAAGACTGTGAATTATTTTCAACCTCCTTAGGTCTACAAGGGTGATAAATTTCAATAAGAGATGCAATACAGATCTCACTTTTATGAATAGGTAGAGGTGACGACATGAGATAGGTATCTACAACACAAAAAGTGGGCAGACTTTCTTCTTCCAAGGATCGATAAATAAAGGAAGGCCTATTATCATCTAAATAGACAAAGAAAAGGATAATCGTCTTTATATGTGAAGGGAAAGAGAGAAATGAGTTGATAAACAAGAATAGGATTTCATGAATAAATATCATAAACTAATACCTGGTCTTCCCCATCGGTATGGTCATCTTTCTGTCAATAGGATCCTCCATAGTGGATTCTTCGATAGTGGAGTCGCCAGGTGCAAGTTGCAATCTTCAATGTTTTTGATGTCTTATGCACGTTCAAAATCAGAAGCTCATTGTCATTCTTACCCAGGGAAATGTATTCAATTTGTTCCCCAGCAACAAAGCCAAGAATGTTAGCACTGAGAGTCACCCTCAGATTGTGGGAGGATAAGCCCAGCACCCATCAGATATTTTGGTGGATATTGGTTTTATATGAGTGGAGGTCAATGGAAAAAACTCAATATATGAATGATGTTCAACACAAAATTGGACAAGAAATGCATAGGGAAGTGAGGGACACAACTAACTTAAGTTAGTGAATTGAGTTTAAGTGTGAGCAGAGGGAAGACTTAGTAAGAAAGGCAGACAAGACTGCTATGGGCGTCATGCCTTCAAGCAACTTGGAGAAGAAAAACTCATTCTCAAGATCACTCTTAAGATCAAGCTTTAGACACTGAAATATGTCCAAACAACACAGTCACAATAGCACAATGATCAAACCTACATCACCATGCAGCTACAACATCTCAACTGGATCCTCCATGCCCGATCCATTCAATGTAAGAGGGGAAAAGATCACAAGGAAGCTGACTAAAACTAGTCGTGATACCACTGCAATCAAACCTACATTAGAATAACATAACAACCCTCGTATGGATCCTCCATGCCCGAGTGTTTTACAACAATTTTTACAAAGAGATGAAAAGAGGTTGACTTCTATTAATATGAAAGTCTCAAATCCGATACATAACTAGATAAAAATTTTAGCATCAAAACATTACAAAATAGGGAGCTCTACTCAACTAGTTGACGACTAACAAAATATTAAAACTATTTATTTATACTTAGAAAAATTTGCCACCACTAAGAATGTGATCTAATCATTGCATTCAAAGCATTGCGTCTGAGAAGTCTTCTGTCGGACTATGCATGTATCCCTATGTCAAATGCGAGCTCATATCGACATGGATCTGCAGGAAAATCTGCTCATAGGGGTACCACAGTCTGACAACTCCAGATCCTCCATGCCTTCCATTTATGGGGTGAGTCGAGGTTTCAACCACCAAACCTACCCTCCATAAACTACTTTTCCTCAAAGATTGAATGAGAGTTAACGCTAAGGGAGAGGCCATGTGTTGCTCTCGGATAGGGTGCCATATAAACATGTGAATGCGGGGCCTCTCAAAGGTGGTTTAGGTTCAAATCATTTTTCGGCCCGCAATCCATGATCTTTCGCCACGTAGAACTTTGGCCTTACCATGGTTTCCATTGCGGGACCACTTAAGAAAATTATCGCCGGAGTATGTTGTGGCCCCGCAATGGACTATGGCTGTAGATCTGGTCTCGAGCTAAGATCTGGGGTGCACCTGCCAGATTTGACGCCACCTCCAAGATTAACTGCCTGCCATCTTTAGAAACCACCAAACTGTGCCCTCGGGGGGTGGGGGGGGAGGGGGGTGCTATTTTTGATGTTGAACAATAATACCTCCGAGAGGATGATCCGATGTGGAACTCCTAGTGTCACCATGCTAATGTGTCATTGTCAAATAGGTGTCAGGTGTCACGACTGACAAGTGCGCCAGATGTCCATACTGATGACTGTCACGCCCTCTTAAATCGACGGCTGAGATCTCCTTCAGGTCTCAAGATTCGAGAGAATCAAAAATCAAATCTTGCTTACCTTTTGTGCTTTTACTCGAAGATATGGATATGATGACACGTGGTTCTCTCCAAGACCAATGACTCATGCTTATTTCGGGGTTTCAGAACTTTTTCTCTGGCGCTATACTTCACACAATTTTGGACTCCCGAAAGCCCGTGAGCCGCTAATCCAACCTTCAGAGGGGATCTCCACTGTTGAAAGATTAAAACTGCCTGTTGCCTATGCCTCAAGCCCAAAATGGACTGGTATGAACGCAATGCTTTGATGCTTCCTGTGCAGACCATGAACGAACGACCTGCTGCCTCTTGACAACTATATCTCATAACACTTTGTTAATGAGTTGAGTTTTTCACTCTATTCATAATTTTTGGTTGCAACCAATCTAGAATTCGTCTTTGTGTGGTTGATGAAAAATGACAATGATATTTTAACTAGCACAGTCACATAACTTGTGGTTGATAAACTCATATAGGCTATGGTAAAATGATGAACAATTTAATTATTTTTTACTATAATAATGTATTAATTAATACATTAATCCTCATTTTAATAACTTTAACCCTATTAATTAATAACTTTAATCTTGATTTTAATTGAAATCATTTAAATTTATTAATTAATGTGTTATTAATATATCTAACCCTAATTTTAATAAGAATAAATTTAAACCTAATTTAGTAACTTAACTCTAATAACCAACATTAACGGTAATTATTAATTTCTGTTATTTTGAAAAAGTAAAAAAATAAGCAAATCAATAGTGAATAGACTTATGATATGGTTGCCTTATTATTATATTATTAATTAATAAATAAATATTAGAGAATCTGAGAGTCTCGCCTCACGATCTCACGTCTCTTTGGGTTTTTTTAGGAAGCGTGCCTTTGATTCCGAAGGAACTTGGACAAACTCCACTCTCTAGGAAAGAATTTGGGACGTCAGTAGCTGAAGAGTACCATAACATGAGAAGCAGAATTTGGATTTTTACAAAGTATACTTCAATATGTCTCTGAAAGTGGTTTATAGTGATTGATCTCATAGTTTTTAGCTCAATTAAAAAGGCGTCATGATGGCCCTGAGATTGAGATTGAATATATTTAAAACTTTAATATTCTTTCTTCCCCGATCATCACGAGCTTGGTAGTTCAATGTATTTAAAACTTGAATATTCGTTCCATGATAATCAAGAGCTTGTGAGCTTGGGATTTCAACTAATAAAATTTGGAAGCCAGCAAAGGCCATCTCCGAACGTCGTGGAGAGACGAGAACCATAATGCCCAGAGAAGTAAACCTTAATGCCAAAAACCATAAGTGGTAAACCTAAATCTAAATGGGTGATAGGTAAATCTAAATTGTTCATTGCCAAAAACTGTAAATAATAAACCTAAATTAGAAATTTGAATCGTAAAGATCGAAACCTAAATCAAATAGTAAATCGTACTTCTCTTTCCTTGCCTATGCTCCAATGCTTCCAGTCCGGCAACCCTTGCGTGTTCTCCAATGCTTCGAGTCCCTTGATCCTTCTACAATAGCACTCTATGGTAAATATGAAACGCCCACCAAAATAGAATTTGGGAGAGCAGTCATAGCATACAAAATGCACATAGAAAGTAGTATTGTATTACCCATTATAAACTTAGCTACATCACATTTATATATTTGTTCTAGATCTAAATAATTCTTAACATGGAGATAGTGGTTGAGATAATCTCTAAAGTAAGCATTATTGTAACATATGAATCAATATTTAAAGTAAGCATTATTGTAACATATGAAATCAATCTTTAAAGTAAGCTTTATTATAATGTTCATGGAAGTATTACTTCCAATACCCTCCTTTAATGTTTACATTACAAATATTATATCATAATTACAATGCTCAAATTTTAATGTAGATATTTGTCTTGATATGATCTTCATGAGAACTCCTATCCACTCTGAAATCTTCTAGTATACACTCTTTCTTCTCAGAAACTTCGAGCTTCCCTTTCAACTCATTTAAGACAACATCGCTTTTGATCATCATTGAGAAATTTGTAGAATTGACACTTTTAGACCTCCTCAAGGACAATCTCGATACTGAATTATCCTATGGATACGTTACAGAATTTGCCCGAAGAGGAAATTTCCACAGTTATATAGGATAGTGATCTAATTACTAGATATTTTCAGAAGTCAATCATACAACTGACCTTCTTTAAACACATCTACAACAATATACACAAGGATAACCTATAACTGACTATCTTGAAGCACCAAAGTACAACAAGAATCTCTATCTTTTAATAGACTTATAAACATACTCAACTAGTGAATATGTTCTTACATGGAACCGAAGTACGTCAAAAAATACTAACCTAAGATATGTTACTCTGTTAAATTTATTGGTTCTACATAAAGTAACAAACTCACAAGTAGACACACAAATAAACACACATATCTGTTTAGAAATTGTCGGAATAACCACAGTGTTTTTGAAAGCTTGTCGACGTTTCAGATCCACAACAAGATCCATCTTCACGACAAAAAAAATACGAGGAAAAATAAGAGAGGAACCCTAATAAATAATGATGAGGAGTGTGGGAAGCCTAAAGTCGGCTAAGTGAAACCCTAGGTTTGAGAAGATTTTTTAAAAATAGGTTTTTAATAGAGAGTTTGTTAATTAATAAATTAAGTGGTTTAATTTAATAATTTAGATGGTGTTAATATTATTATTAATTATTATGTTAATTATAGGTTAAATTAGGTTAAATTAGGGTTAATTTATTGAGGTAGTATTAGTATTATTATTATTGTATTATATGTTGGTATTAAATAGGTTGGTCATGATTTAATTTTAATTACCCAATTGATGTTAGTGATTATTAAGGTATTATGCTGGTTAAGGTTAAGTTAGGTATAATTTGTAAAAAAGTAATAATATTATTAATAATGTGTGTTATAAGGATTTTAATAAAGTATGTTGGTATAAATTGGTTTTAATAAGGTTGGTTTTAATAATCAAGTTATGGTTTTAATCTAAATGATCAGATTACGTCCCTGTATGAAAGGGAGATTCTCGATGAAGTTCGTGAACTTGAAAAGCTCCGAGTTAAAATAAAGAGAAGAGCAACAGACTTAGATTTCCTTAAACAATGCAGAGATAACAACGTCCTACTAAAATTCGCGCGTATTCAACATAAGATAAAAAACAAATGGAACAAAACGACATTCCACGCCTTAGAAAAATCCATAGTTAGAGGCGAAATTAAGAAGAACAAATACACGCTCGACTTGCTGTCCAAAACTGCGCTGAAACTCCATTTAAAACTTGCTCATGCCTTAGATCATGAAGTGTGGAAAACAGTGGATGCGTTGGTAACCCTAAATGCTGAAAACGCGAACAGAACGGCTCGCACCAGGCAATATTCAAAGCTTAAACAACTACTCAGCCAGAAAGAAAACGCTAACAACAACAATGACGTGAAGAAGGTCGTGGATATCTCCTCATACGAGCTGAACCATTCTCAGTTGAGCATTCTGAATAAAGGTTTGAATTTTTCCATCTCTCCCTCCTCCATCCCGATTGATAACCTTATTTGTTGCATTGAAGATAGCATTAAAACCCTAGCAGATGAATACAAAGACCCAATTAGGCAGGACTGTGCAGTTATCCTCTGCAATTCCAAACCTCCAAAAAGCAACATTAACAAAGAAGAACGAATAACAATTAATAACCTCTGAAATAACACAAACTTAGTTATTCTCAGAGCAGATAAGGGCGACACCATGGTTATAATGAATAAAGAAGATTACATCACTAAAATGAATGAACACCTATCCTATGGTAGTTACATTAAGATCCCAAAGAACCCCATTAAAAAGATAATAAGAGAAGTAAAGAAAAAAAGCCTCATAAAAGCCTCAAACGACTTCATTAATACTATTAAAAATGGAAAAAATGAAACCAAATGACACCCTCGTAAGCTTTGATGTTGTCTCTGTATTCACTAAGATCCCTCTTAATGATGCCATCCTACATGTCAAAGAGGTAGCTGATCCAGTAATAGCGAAACTCGCTGAAGTATGTCTTCGCTCCACATTTTTTTACCTATCAAGGTTAATTATATGAACAAACTAGTGGCGTAGCCATGGGCTCTCCACTTTCCCCCATCGTTGCCAACCTCTACATGGAAATCTTTGAGAAGAAATCCATAGACTCCTATCCCCTGAAACCATTAAGATGGAAACGTTACGTTGATGATACTAATGTACTTTGGCCCCATGGGGAAGAAGAACTAATTAAGTTCTTCCATCACATCAAAAATATATCCAAAGACATTAAATTCACAATGGAACGTGAAGAAAATGGTACCATTCCTTTTATATACATACTAATCAACAGAAAAGAATACGGAAAACTAGGACATTCAGTTTACAGAAAAAAGACCCACACTGAAAACTACCTTCACGTCAGTTCCCATCATCACCCCAACCAAAAATTAGGAATTCTTAACACCTTATCCATAAGATCCATAAGGATTTCAGATAAAGAACACCTAGAACAAGAGAAAAATCACCTTCACAAAGTCTTAAAAAACATAGGTTACAAAGAAAAAGAGATTGAGAACGCAATAAAGAAAGCCCTAGTAAAAGAAAAAGAAAACAACAAACCTCAACAGAGAAACAACCAAACCCCGAGCCTCACCACCTACCTCCCTTACATCCAAGGAGTCACTGATAAAATCGCAAAAATCCTAAAAAAGAAGGAGATTAAGACCTCATTCAGACCACTTAATACCATCAAACAGAAAATGAGATCTGTTAAGGACAAGCTTGACCAAGATAATTCCAAATGAGTATACAGAATAGAATGTTCCTGTGGAAAATGCTACATTGGAGAAACAGGCCCCTCTTTTAACACCAAGATTAAAGAGCATAGTCCTGACATAAAAAATGAACGAACTCGTACCTCAGCACTAGCCGAACACTCTCTCACGACTAAGCATTATATACGCCTAGAAGACACCAAAATCTTAGCTAAAGAAGACCATCTCCTTAAAAGACAGATTAGAGAAGCAATCGAAATCATCAAAATCCTCGATAAACTAAATAGAGACAGTGGCCTAGAGATTAGTGAAAGTTGGATCCCGCTCATTCGGAAAAGAAAACATTACTAACCTTTTTCTCAGGACTCTAGAACTTACACCCTTACCTTTTCTGAACCTTAACATAACTTGATTATTAAAACCAACCTTATTAAAACCAATTTATACCAACATACCTTATTAAAATCCTTATAACACACATTATTATTAATATTATTACTTTTTTACAAATTATACCTAACTTAACCTTAACCAGCATAATACCTTAATAATCACTAACATCAATTGGGTAATTAAAATTAAATCATGACCAACCTATTTAATACCAACATGTAATACAATAATAATAATACTAATACTACCTCAATAAATTAACCCTAATTTAACCTAATTTAACCTATAATTAACATAATAATTAATAATAATATTAACACCATCTAAATTATTAAATTAAACCACTTAATTTATTAATTAATAAACTCTCTATTAAAAACCTATTTTTAAAAAATCTTCTCAAACCTAGGGTTTCACTTAGCCGACTTTAGGCTTCCCACACTCCTCGTCATTATTTATTAGGGTTCTTCTCTTATTTTTCCTCAGGATTTTTTTTGTCCTAAATATGGATCCTGTTGTGGATCTGAAACGTCGACAAGCTTTCAAAAACATTGTGGTTATTCCAACAATTTCTAAACAAATCTCTCACCACAGAAATCTAAATGATCAAACACACATATCGTTTACCGTAGGGAAGTGTAGGCATTCTAGTCGTCACATAATTTTTGGATATTCTTGAACTCCGCAACCATGCCATCCATGTTGAAGTCGATCGGCAGGAGCTCCATTCTCGCATATCAAGTCTAGTTCTGCATCCTTCTTCAAACTTGAAACATAAATATATGACCTTTTCTATCCAAATATATTTCTCCTGAAAACTTTTTGCAACGAATTTTGTTTACAGCCAAGAGCGACATAGGCTCTCATACAACGCGACAACAAAGATATTAACTCCCTCTTCTCTCCAATCGACTCAGATTCTACCTCAATATTCCAACAGTGGCAGATACACTCAACGAATCGAACAACTCTTTCTTTCATAATTTTGTTGCAGCTATTTCCACAATTATTATTAATTTTTTTTTTTCATATGGTTCTCTTCTACACACAGATAGGGAGAAATGAATTCAACCAATCCGTGCAGATTTTTGTCAAGAAATAACTTCCGTACACTCAAGCAACAATTCACGTCTTCATGCAAACATCCACTCAAACACCGTATATAATTATGCAATGCGTCCAAGCAGTCTTCTCACATAGAGGAATTAACACATAAATCACACGGAAAACTTTACACTCAACATGAGACACAGAAAACAACACTTACTCTCCTACATATTTACAGGGAATCAACAATCATGACTCTCAAATCCTCCTGGCTATCCCTTGAGGGATTTAAGCCAGTACATGCTCTAATACCAAAATAGAATTTGGGAGAGCAGTCATAGCATACAAAATGCACACAGAAACTAGTACCGTATTACCCATTACAACTTAGCTATATCATATTTATATAGTTGCTCTTAAATGTAACTAATTCATAACAAGGAGATAGTGGTTGAAATAATCTCTCAATAACCTCCAACAAATATGAAACCAATCTCTAAAGTAAGCATTATTCTAACGCTCATGAAAAGATTACTTTCAATACACCAGTGATTATGAAACACCCACCAATGAAATGTCAGTTGTCATCACTTTGTAAAAGATATGTGAGGTATACCTGTCATAGAAAAGAAAAAAACATCTGAGCTATTCAATCGTGACAAAACATTACTCTAATCACATACTCCATTGTTAATCATATAAACTTAAGAATATAAACAAATAAAAGTACATCTTTATAAAAGAAAGGAAGTTAACACTTCAAATCATAACCCTTCATTTATTGTAATGACTGAGAATATTCAGTCAAGATTTAATCATATCCATAGAAAATGAATTAAGGATTAAAAATGTATTAAAAATGCCAATTTCCAATAGGTGTAGGACTATGGACTAGCACAGCAGCAGCTAAATAGCTGTTGGTGAATGCCGAAAGACTGAGATGAAACGAATCCTTAAAAGAATATATTAAATTTTATTATTGATTAACAAATAAACGGTTGTGCTTCATTTATCTGATGTTAATATTTTAATTTCTATTAATCACTTCAGTGGCAATCAGTTAACTATCAAAGTAATTTTTAAATATGATTAGGTAAATGTAAAAAAGTAAACACATAAACGGATGTCTTTATAATAGCTAGGAAATTAATGATTGAAATCACAGCCATTTATTTTGTGTGACTACTAAGAATATTCCAGCCATATTTAATCCTGTCCATAGAAAACTTATTAAACACGAAAAGCCTGTTAAATCTGTCCATTGTCAATAGGTGTACCAGTTTCTGCATAATCAAGATTTAATGATATCCATAAAAAATGAATTAAGGATTAAAAATGTATTAAAAGTGCCAATTTTCAACAGGTGTAGGACTATGGATTAACTATATCGTAATTAACTTTTGAGTTTGAACCTGAACTTATACTTACACGAAGGAATTCCCAAATTTATGTGTGGCTTAATGCCTCAAATCTTGCTTTGAATCCATCAGTCTCATGATTTCTGAGAGATAAATCGACCCTTTTATCCTCAAAGCTTGATCAACCAAAGCATTTTCTTTTTAGTCATCCAAACAGCACACCATACTGGTTAATGTTGTTGGAATTTTCTTGAATTTTTTGGTCTCCCTCCTGTTTCATGGGCGTTTTAAAGAGAGAAGGTGAATGTGTTGTGGGGCGTTTCCTCCACGCAGGTGAAAAACCCTAAAAGTTCATGTACCCTGTGTAAATCGACATACTTTCTATTAAGTCCATCGATTCAATTGGAGTACTTCCCATCATTTCCTCCGATTATTTTTGGAGAAGTTTCTCTCAAGATCTCCGATGATGAGCGACCATTTTCCTTTCAAGACCGTTGATGGCTTCGGCAATGTTTTCATTAAAATCTCCGATGACGAGCGACGAAGTTGCTGTCAATATGGCCGATGGCTTTGGCAATGTTTTCAAAACCTTCGATGGCGTCTGAGTAGTTATGCTTAATACCTTCGATGAGCTTCTTCAATGTTTATCTCATTTCCTCCGCAACATTCGAAAGTGTTATGCTCAATACCTCCAATGAGCTTCGACAAAGATTATCTCATTTCCTCCACAGCATACGACAGAGTTTCTTTCATCTCCGTCGATGGACATTGGAGCCCGCGTTCCCACTTAAGTCAAATATGCTTTCATTTTATTGCATGGGTGATGTTTAAAATAACCTATCCCAGGTGGCATATGCTTTTACAAACACCCTTTTAAGGTCCATATGTTTTGAATGAAATTTGAAATTAAATGATTTAAATTCTATCTAAATTACAATTATTTTAATACAAATTAACAATGTGTAACCCAAGAATTACATGACCATGTCATATTCATTTACTATTATGAAAATATTAAAATTTTAAACTTCAAACATAGGAGAAGCATCTTACTCGAGTAGTTTTGTGTGACGACGCGGAAGCTAATTAAGGACACTTAACCTATCCCCTTAAATCTTATGCAAAGGTCAATGGAGGGGTTTCAAAATACTCCTAACTTTCTCATATGACATAGGATTGGAGTACCATATTTTACGATGCAAAGTATGCAGAGAGGTGCTTCTCTCTCTTGGGATTTGGTGATAATGAATTCTTCTAACAATAGATTTGGATTCTATTATTCTGCGTTGGTTGCAATTAAATAGACCAACTTAGAATATGGATAGGGATTGCGTTTAATAATCAGTTTCTTGTATGAATGTATAAATTCATGTAAGCCTATAAAGGCAATACAGAAAGAGGTGAGAACTTGCTAGTCTGTTGTAATCTCCATGATCTAAATAATAAGACAACCGATGCCTATGCTTGGTTGACTTAGCCCAACGTTTGGGTGAACCATGTGCAATCCATGTGTTTCTTATCTGTGTGATTGTTAATTATCATATGTGAATTGTGTTTTTCGCATTTACATTTTTAACAAGTGGTATCAGAGCTGGTTGGAAGAACGTCAAATTCTTAGAGGAATCACAGGAGTAAAATCTGTGTGAAATGTATCAAGCTCAACATCACCGTAAGTCCCTCCTCTGAAAGGATGTGACGTCATACTAGTCAAACTTCATGCACGTTCGAACCCTCCTCTGAAAAGATGTGATGTTATACTAGTCAAACTTCATGCATGTTCGAACCCTCCTCTGAAAGGATGTGACGTCATACTAGTCAAACTTCATACACTTCGAAAACTTGGAATCACCATATTCCAGGAATGTGGTACACTGCGACGACAAGTTTACGTATGGTGTTGTGAAAAAGTTAAGGTATGAAGTCACATGGTTTTTTAAAATTGAATTTGTTTTTTTTTAATTGAAAACACGAACAAATAAGTCACGTGGAGGATACTTCAAAAGATTTACTATATTTTGGAATATAGTATTTAAAAGGTATAAAGTTTATTAAGTGGTTGAATTTTATGATTAAGCATACGAAGGATCAAAATTATGAATAAAGTGGGTGGAGGATGTTAATTAAAATATTATTTGTGGAATTTTTTTTCTTAGTAAAAGGTTTAAAGATATATTTATGATTTATCTTAAATTTTTTAATTAAATATTTTGGGTTAATGCTATTATTCCTTCATATTTAAAAGGGTTTTATAAGCAATGGGTATTAGGAGATTTTGTGCTAATGGTTAAAATGTAGAATTCAAAGTTTGAAGTTGAAAAGTGCAACACTAAAAAAAAAATTGAGCTCTGGAAGCTCAAGATGCGGGATTTACTGGTGCAACAAGGGTTGCAAAAAGCACTGGCAGGCAAGTCAAAGAAACCAACAACTATGACAAATGAGGAATGGGAAGATCTCGATGCAAAAGCTCTTAGTACCATTCATTTATGTCTAGCGGATGATGTTTTGTTTAATATCGTAGGAGATGATACAACATGAGGCTTATGGAGAAAATTCCAAATTCTATATATGACGAAGTCCTTGACGAGAAGAATCTACTTGAAGAAACGGTTGTACAGTTTGTGGATGAAAGAAGGCACAAAAGTTGTTGACTATTTAAATACTTTCAATACCCTTATAGTTCAATTGACTAGTATGGAAGTTAAATTCGAAGATGAAGATAATGCTATTACACTATTGTGTTTGTTGCTTGAGTCTTGGGATAATCTAGTCACCTCTATTAGCTTTAGCTCAATAGATGTTTTAGATTATGACTGTGTTGTGGGAGCTTTGTTGGCTGAGGAGATGAGGAGAAAATCTAGTTAAGAAACCTCAACTTCAGAGGCGATATTGATCAGAGGCTGAACCAAAGAGAAGAATGAGAGACGTTTTTCTCGATCTAAGTCAACACACAGAAAGGGTAAAGTGAAATGATGGTATTGTGGAAAAACATGACATCTCAAGAAATATTGTTGGAAAAGAAAGGAATTTGAGGAAAACTCTACGAATGAAGCAAATTTGGTTGTAACAAATTTAGGTATGACTCATCAAGTTTTATTTGTTTCTAGTAATTTACAATATCAAGAAGAATGAAAGCTAGATTCACATGCGCCCCACCACATGTGCTCACATAGAAATTGGTTCATTTCTTACCAATATGTTGATGAGGGTGTAGTGTTTATGGGAAATGGTATTCCCTGTAAAATTATTGGGGCTGACAGTATTAGAATCAGGATGTTCGATGGTATTGTTAGGGAATTAATGGATGTTCGATATGTACCCGAGCTTAAATCAAATTTGATTTCATTGGGAGTGTTGGATTCTTGTGGATATAAGTATACAGGTCAAGGTGGAGCACTCACATTGTCGAAAGGTAGTTTAGTAGTGATGAAAGAAACAAAAGTTGATAACCTTTATAAGTTGGAAGGGAGTACTGAAGTGGCATCTGAAGTGACATATGTATCTCCTTGTTTATGGCAGAAGTATCAAGGTCATAAGAACAAGAAACAATTGTAGGTACTCGTAAGTGGTAAATCATTTCCGGACTTAAAATCTTTGTTTCTAAATTCCTACTTGTTGTATATCTCTGCAAGTTATGATGGTGGTATAAAGGGATGTTGTGTGTGGGATCCTACTTCTCACAAGGTCATCATTGACAGAGATATATTATGTATGGAACAACCAAAAGGGTTGATTCAAGATCGCAATGGTAAATTTGTTTGTATGCTAGATAATTCATTGTATGGCCTATTGGTACCTACGAAAATATACAAGAGGTTTGAATCCTTCATAGTGAGTGAGGATTTTTCAAAGGGTAGGAATGACTATACAGTCTATAGTACATTCATGGTATTGATTTTATTTGTTGATGATATGCTCGATGCAAGCTAAAGCATGGATAAAATCAGTAAGAAAATGGCTCGGGTGGACACGACAATTCAGATGAGGGATCAAGGAGCAACAAAACAAATTAAGGGCATCGAAGTATATAGATATGGTAATGGTAAGCTGTGGTTGGAGTTCAATATGAACATTGTAAAACCAAGTTTTATCCCTCTTGCTTTCCATTATAATTTTTTTTCACGCATAGGTCATGTTTATAAAGAAGAAAATGTTATGTCTCGTGTAAGTTCAGTAGAAGGTATGTTGTATGTGATGAAACAGTTAATACCAGATGTTTCACATGCTAATGATGTTGTCATATATGTCACAGATTCAGGTGTTGCAGTGAAATGGGTGCTTTAGCGTTTGAGAAGCACAAATGTCACCTATAATTGTTATACTCAGATGGCCTGTGATAATTCTAATGCATATTTTACAGGTGTTTTGGATAGGAGGAGATCTATCACTAAATACGTTTCACAACATAGTTGTGGAAGACATGTTGGAGGTGGAGTGACCCCTCAAGAAATCCAAACTCATGCAAGTCACATAGGTGAGATCATGAAACCAATTTTATTAGAGAAGTTGCAGTGGTGCTTGGCTTCTCTTAGCTTGTAGAAAAGGTGATGAACAAAAGGAAAGAGCAAGGTATGAGGTTAATTGTTTTCAAGGTGGAGATTGTTGGGATTTGGTGACAACGAATTCCTCTAATGATGGATTTGGATCATATTATTCTGTGTTGGTTGCAACTAAATAGACCAAGTTAGAATATGGATAGGTATTGCATTTAATAATGAGTTTCTTGTATGAATGTATAAATTCATGTAATCCCATAGAGGCAATAGAGAGAGAGAGAGAGAGAGAGAGAGAGAGAGAGAACTTGCTAGTCTATTGTAATCTCCATGATCTAAATAATAAGACAACCAATGCCTATGCTTGGTGGACATAGCCCAACGTTTGGGTGAAACACACGAAATCCCTGTGTTTCTTATCTATGTGATTGTTAATTATCATATGTGAATTGTGTTTTTTGCATTTACAATTCTAACACTCGATAGGAGACTAGACATGCCATACAAACATTTTACCGAAGTAACAAATGTGAAGGATATCTTTTGGTGAGAAATTCTTGGTTATAGTTTTGAAACTTTTAGGCCTCTTATTTCGATTCCCTGAGTTGCATTGAAATCTTAATTTCAAAAATCATATGACCATCCTATTCTAGGATAAAACATTCACTTTGACGAATGCTCAAAAATTACGTTCAAAAACATTTTTTTAATGAAAGTTTGGGTCCCTCTTTCTATGTTGCTTCACCAAGAAATGATTATGTAAGTTCTTGTGTCATCTATGATTTAAAGCCTCTTAGTGTATCCATTTACACTATAACTATGTGTGAGTAGCATAAAATTATAAATCCCTCAAAACAACCAACTAACATTCAGAGCACTTAACACTCTGTAGTAGTTGGGAGGATATAATTTCTTCTTAAATGTGTTTCATAACTAGTGCAATACCAATAGGTGTTTTGGTTAACCCATTTGATGCTAGAAAACAATTTCACAATCAATATTTAGTCATAAAATGAACAAGTGCAAAACAAACAATATGGTATGATGTGAATGATGAAATCCAATAGTGACACAAATAGATCTATCACTATTATGATCATGAAATTGATCAAGCGAGAGAGGAAATCAATGGTCAACTATATAATTAGGTGTGAGGATCTTAGTCATTGGAAATGTTAGGTGAATGACAAATGATGTAATCAAAAGGATCTAAGCTAGGAGGACGATAATATAGGATTGAAGACGAAGGCGGGCCTTACTAACAAGGTCAATTTTGGTGAGAGGAAGAAGAGAATCGTTGATGCATTCATCAAGGGTTTTATATACTCCTATTGGCTCATCGGTGATAGGAGAGGGAAATTGTTGAAGTGCACATCGAATGATTGAGGTGATATGAAGAGAAATTGAAAATGGTAAGGCATGAAGAGTGGTAGGGATTAACCATTTTCACAAAAGAGAGTGGGAGGGTTCAAGTGGCAAGTTTGGAATTTTAAGAGGGTGGCCTAATTTTTTCTCTTAGAGAGACAATAAGAAAAAAAAATTGGATGTTTTTGTGCATGTGCAACAAATGGTGACACAGTAGGAAAAACCAAAATCTCTACTAGTCTTTCATGTCTGATAAGAAGAAAATGGAGATGCTCATACAATTGTGCAACAATTACCTAAAATATTTCATCATGGTGGGCTCATTGGTGAATCTCATTGAATGTAAATATAGGAGGAATTATGATGAGATTTATTTCCTTAAACTATGTCGATGAGTTAGGTTGGTGTCTTCATCATGGGGCCTATATAGGTTTGGGATAAATAAATAATTTTCACCATGTGTGTATGTATATATATATCATAGGTTTTGTTCCACTGCCTGCGAGTCTCCATATTCTCGATGGAGTCACCACGGTGTAACATATCTTTCTTTTCTTTGAGCATGCATCCATAAACCTGACAAATATATCTGCATGCCCCCTAGTATGGTCAAAATTTCCTTTCCATTTCTTTTCGATTTATTTAGTGCATGATTATAATTTTTTGGGTGGGGAAGGTTGAGGCTTGTTAGCCTGATAGGGGATGAATTCCACCTATTGATATTTATTTGAATATTTGTTGCACCTAGCTACATAAATATATCTCTTTTGGTTTTCAACATTCAGACTTTGACCCTTCATGTGAGAAACTAGCCAGTGTGTGGATGGTTCCTCCTTTACATAGGATTCATGCATAAGCCAATATGCAAGGATGACCTTTTATTAACCACTATGTTAAGTCATGGTTATATTGTTGTCACAATACTTTGAAACAATCCTGATTTTTTTTCAAACAGAAACTAGTAATTCTACTCATGAGCTAGGAAAGAGATGTAGGTTGATTCAAGCTTGTTTCCATTGTGAAGGTGCTTCGTGTGAAACACAAAATGAGGTGAGAGGTCCGTATGTTATTATATACAAGTATAAATTATGAAACAAACAAAAATATCTCTAAAGGAAAGTATGATGAGGAAAAAAAAAAGGAGAGGAGATGTACTAATGATTAAATATGAACTCAACCCAAAACCATGTTGCAACTGAAAAAGGACTCTTGGATAAATGATGATAAAATATATGAAATCAGAATAGAAGATAGACCAAGGAAGAGATAACAAGTTTAGTTTTGCCAACAATGTTAAGGATTTCCATGCATTCCAACTAGAAAGGAGTTTGTAGTCTCTCGAGAATATTGATCAATGTGAATGTGCATATGCATGTTATTTTCATTCAGATTAGCTCTCCTATTAGTGTTAATTGAGAATTTCATTTTCTCATGGTGATTTTTTGAAAGATTCCATTTTACTTTTGTATCATTTTTCTTCAGGAAGTGAGGGTTGGCCATAACTCCAACTCATTGTTCATCAAATTTCCTGGCTTTGGCCTTGTGAGATCTTTACTTTATCTCCACATCTTCTAGATCCGAAGCTTATGCTACAACATAATATGTTCAATTAACCATAGTTCTGATTGTGCAAGTGCATGCTTCATGGAATTTTATGAATATGTGAGTATTCCTCAATCATTTTCCTTCTTTTCAATTGGATATATATTTATTTTATTCAAATATGTTTGGAAATATTCCCTTTGGGAAACAAATGACTATAGTTGTGACGATCACCAATTCTTCCCTAAATAAGAGTGCTTGAGAACCACTTGATTGATTAGATATCATTTGAGGTAGATCAGGGAAAGACTTAAACTTAAATAAATTGTTCCTCAAGGATAAGAACACCTTTTATCATAGAGTAGCAATAAATTGAATGATTTTTTTAATAGAAAAAATCCCGCGAAAGGCTATGGACAAGTGATGTAATATTTCAATCTAGTCTCAATATTGGCCAAGTTGTAAAGTATTCCTCAACATATGTTCTTTCAACATCTTGGGGTCACCGGTTGTCCAACTATCAATATAAAAGTGAAGATTGTTGAAACAAGTGAATCCTATAGTTGAACTTCTCAAAGATTTTGTGCACATGGTTTCCTCACGATAATGGATGAAAACCAAGGTTTTAGTCAATCAACAAAAAATTAAATGCATTAAATGGAAAGAAAAAATAAATCATACAAAAAAGGAACTTAAACTAAAGAAATTAATAATGAGCTACAAACTAAACTAACAACAGTTGGTGGTTTTTAATGAAGAAACCAAGATAAATCCAAATCTATGATATTCAAACAAGAACAAAAACAAACATCTAAGTTATGCATGGAGTAAAAGAACTATGCTAATCCTATTCCTAACCTACCCTACACTGCCTGGAAGAAGGATAGGTGTAAATCTAGTTCCATTGAATCCAATCAAGTAACTCCAAACCTACAACTGCAGAATCATTGAAGGTCAATTGTGAAGAATGAAGCAGGGAGGGATGAAAGATAAGAAGAATTTATTCAAACAAAATTCCATCCAGCAAGTTGAATTTGGCGTCATTATGATTGATGTTACAAGTAGACATGTAGGATTCATCCAACCAAGACTCAATTCTATCATAGAATTCACAATGATCGTCATATGACTATTGGAAGGAGATCAAAAGCAATAAATATACCTAATGAGACTCATAAGTGAAATTTAGGTGCAATTTGTTTTGAGAGAGAATCTCAGACTGAATGACATCGCTCATTCTAGGGGTTAAAGTAAGACAATGAACACTTTTCATAACCATCGGTTGAAATTAGAGTTCCTCATTATCAATGCAAATATCCCTCGGTTCTAATTTCACGACCCTAAAAGGAGAGATAATAGATGATTGTTTGAAGGAAACATTGGGTGAGAGATGACTCGAAAGCTTCTCCTATGACATCAACAAAATCACGTGAAGACTGTTGGGGTATTGAGATAACATCCAAGGATGATTGATAAATTTTTCCTTGAGGATTAACATGTAATTCTAGAGCATATTGAGATGACAAAGGTTCTTGGATTGGCTCAATATTTCTTGTGCCTTGTATGGTGATAGGTTGTTCATTTGTTGTGATTTCTTCATGAGGATCCACAAACTCATTGTGTTATGCATACTTTAGATTTTTTGTGATTAACATTGGGGTATTAAGGTCATAAATCTCAAATTGTGTAGGACCAACAAATGATAGGTGGGAACACATTCAATTTTAGAACATAAAATTATTCATCAAAAAAAGTGTTATCGAGATTAAATTGTGATTTGGAAGGTTCTGGAAATGAAAAAAGGACTTAAAATTTTGTGCATCCTCGAAGGAGTGTCATGAAGAATTATTTCTTGATTGGTCGTTGCTTTGAAATATTAATGTTCTTATTTATCAGAGTCTTTTGTTGAAAGAACAACTTAGAAGATGCATTATTCTGAAAATGACAAGATGTCTTTGGTAGAAACTATGTTATAGACCAAAATATGTTCATGAATTTTTTAAGGGGGGTCCTTAAATGGTCCACACTCCATGGATAAGGGGTATAATATTTTTGATAAGAATTCCTTTGCAGTTTTTTCAGAGTGTTGGTTAGATATCGCATACCCTCTATCTTTTGTGATTAGACGTGAATCATGTGAATGAGATATGATTTAATCATCAGGTCAAACCTTTGACGATTAGAGATAAGATAGGAAAACCAATTCAAGGTTTGTTGTTATGAGGTTCTTTCATTTTCATGAAATCTATAATAAATATGCATGAATCTTTGAAAGAAATATCCACAGATTTGTTTTCGAGTCTACGGATTTATGCAACTTTATCAAAGAGTTTTCCATAAACATAATCTTCATGGGCATTGACAAACATTGCCATAAATTGTTTCCAAATATGAATCGATTTAGTTGACAATGTTTTAAACCAGGCTTTAATTCACCCTTTGAATGTGAGGATGAACCTGAACAATCTTCATATTTCATCTAGTGATGTTAAACCAGTTAAGGTGCATGAATGTAGAGACATTCCCTTCACCATTAAATTTTGGGTTTGACAAAAGATGAACTCTCTTGATTGACATTCCCTTGATTGGTCTTGGAAGAATCAAAAGGTTATCCCATACAAAGATATGGAGAGGCACAATGGGATGGTTAATAGTTAAGTGAAACGACTCCACATGGGTAGGATTGTCATTAAGACCTCCTTATAGCACCATTTATGTTTACAGGTGCAAAGTCACTCAGTTATCAACAACATAGGTTACCCCAGTAAGAAGTCTCAATTAGACCTCTCACCATTTGGAATAGGAAACCCATCTAGATTCTGGCCCAACAACCATCTCTAGTTTTGGTTTTTCTCCTTACATAACGGTCCACCGATGAAAGTGAATGATGAATCATTCTGCAAATGGAATATGTAGATGAAGTCTATGTAAATGAATAAATATAATATACTTCTAATCTATCCTACCTTAACTAGGAACAAATTATCGTAATTGAATGAGTTGAATTGAAACTAAATTATTGTACTTAAGACCCGTCATGAAAGTGAAAAGTTAGAAACACATGTATACATATACATAACCAGGAAATTCTAAATCATATTTCATGTGCATACATCAATAAATCATGTACCCAAGGCATATAATATAAGAAAAAGTAACAAAACTATAAGAGTAACATAGATCTCATCAGAATTGTCCATAAGAAAACATGTCCTTATAGCCCATGTGAACAACATACATTCCACTTGAAATAGTTCACAACAAAACAATAACACATGCAAGTTATTCTCTCTATCAAAGAAAGCCCTCATGGCTTCACAATATTAATAGTTTCAACAATAGTACATCAAAACTCCAAGGAAAAATCCTCAATTTCAATTAACACTATCTTCCCAAAATAGTTCATAAATGTACAATGTTTGAAAATCCAAAATCCCTTTATTTGGATCAAATTTCAATATTTACTAAGGCTAAATATTCCTCTTGACCTTCCTCCTACCCCGTGATGTTTAATTTACAATTTTTTGTCTTTATTCTCTTTGTAATGATGAGAGGAAAAAGATAGCGGTTACATTTCAAATTAGTCTTCTAATAATCGATGGGTAGTAATGAATTTTTTCCATAGTGCCCCTCTCTCACCCTAATAATCGATTTAAACATTGGGGAATCTTTGTTATTCAAGTTTGGTAGTCGATTGTCGTGGGGTTTAGACTTCCTCTTCACAAATTTGAATTAGATTCCATTCGCTACTCCTCTCCGACTACGACAAATGTTATTGTTTCTTTGTTTTTCTTGGTTGTAGATCGCATTGCGATGATGTTGAGTACCACTTCCCCTCAGCGTGGTTACCTACATTATCATTTGATATGCAATAGAGTGGAAAAACATTTTAACCCTTAGAACCAAAAAAATAATTAATTAAAATATTATGTAAACTTCCCTCAATTTGATTCTTATGGTTATCTACATCATGGAAAAACATTGGAACCCTTAGAACCAAAAAAGTAATTAATTAAAATATTATGTAAACTTCCCTCGTTTTGATTCTTGGTTCCTCTGCTCATGGTTGATTTGTTTCTCTCTGGCACTTCTAACAAGGTGCCAGATATGAATATAAAAAAATGTAGAAATTTAGAGAAGAATTACTCAAATCACATAACTGTGAAGTTATGGATATCAAAAATACTTTTCCAATGGTATAAAGAGAACGTGAAACATGTGTCCAAGTGAAATATTTATGTCTAAAATACAAATGCCAGTTTCGTAGGGTTTTGTCCCTATTTTAGATGAAACTTCCTCTTCAGATTCCCGAGTCGCCAAGACCTAGTATGCTTCTTGTTCTTTCCCTCACTCCATATATATATCTTGGAAGAAACAATGGAAATTTCAGATGTTCGACCTCTCACTTTTCTAGAATCCAAACTTGGGCCGAAACTACGGTTGCTCCGACCTCTACTTGAAATGTTCACGTCACCAAACCCAATATCAAATCTGGTTGACCCTATTTATGATAATCAGGCCTCTCCTTTCATATTCATTCTCTTCAAATTTGATATTATCAAATTCACTTGCTTTTCATTTCATGACACCTTCTACCTCACCTATCTTCCTTTGCATTATTGGCTTCTGAAATCTCCCTTTGCGACTCTTCATTGATGATAATAAAGCCTCTCCTTATTCATTCTCTTTAAATTTGATATTATCAACTTCAGTTGATTTTCATTTCATGACACCTACCTCACCTATCTTGATTTGCATTATTCGTTTTTGAAATCTCCCTTTGCGACTCTTCATCTTATAGTAATGCTTAAATTCATAACAATCACATTCTCATTATGCTCAAGTGTGATATCCAATGCAAATGTTATCTCAAATGTCATTCTACAGATTCTTTCTTCACCATATTCATGGAATTATTCAACTACCATTTTGGAGAGCAGTCTTAGAGGGTTAAGATCCTGGAGGATATTGATTTGTTGGTTGGTTATAGTCAGTGGATATAGGGGTTCCATGGGATGTCGTTTCTATCGAACATTCTCTGTCTCAACATAAGTATGCTCCTTCTCATTTCCAACCAGCCTAGGACAAGAAATTATAAGTCTTGTAATCCTAACCCTAATCATATTCATAAACTTACTGGAAGCAATGGAGGCTTCCGAGACTAATGAATTACTGAAGTGAAGCTAGAAACCCAAGCTTGCAGTAAGAGGCTATCCACTGTCAAATGTAATGGCACCTAGGACAAGAAATTAGAAGTCTAGTAATCCTAACCCTAATCATATTCATAAACTTACTGGAAGCAACGGAGTCTTCCGAGACTAATGAATTACTGAAGTGAAGCTAGAAACCCAAGCTTGCAGTTAGAGGCTATTCACTGTCAAATGTAATGGCACCTAGGACAAGAAATTAGAAGTCTAGTAATCCTAACCCTATTCATATTCATAAACTTACTGGAAGCAATGGAGTCTTCCGAGACTAATGAATTACTGAAGTGAAGCTAGAAACAGAAACCCAAGCTTGCAGTAAGAGGCTATTCACTCTCAAATGTAATGGCACCTAGAAAGTGAAGCGCTTTGAAAAGGTACACATAGAATATCGATAACAATAGTTATGTTGTGCGTTCTCGTTGTTTTTTTCACTGAGAATGGACAGATGTATCATGTTAGAAGCAGAAAACAAAAAGACGAGGATTTTGCAAATGTTGTCTTGCAAATGAGTAATATTATGCTCTGAAAAAGTCTCTAAGTTGTTTGTATCTTTGATATTAAGTTAATCATAATCATTAAAACTATGATATTATCAACACCAATGCTTTTAGGACTGCTACAATCGGAAAAATATGGCAAATTATTATCCATTATCGAACCTTTTTCTTTGAAAGGGAAGCCTGGAGATTGAATATGATCTCTTGGATATCTGATTTACACTTGAAATCAAATTTGCCAAGTTGGTAAAATTGGTCATCTGATTAGATCTCATGTTGCAAGCACAGTTACGATCTGTAGAACTGAAATGAAAGCTAGAGACAATCAAGGTTTAACAACTAGTTTTGAATCAGAAAATTCAACTTTCATCGTTAACCATGAAGGTGTTGTTGCAGTCATCTAGCGCATCAGGGACACATGGAGGATCAATGGGACTTCAATTTTCCCGAATACAAAGGCTACTACAACCTTAACCCCTTCACAATCGTATATTTGGTTTTCAAAGTGGAAGACATGGATGCAAATTTCAATGAGGTAAATTGAACCCCAAGGTCAATGAGGAAGCTTGCAAATAATCCCAAGTAGGGTTTAAATTTGACCTCATTTTTATTTTATCTTATTTTCCTTATCATCCAGCACATCTTCAAGACTTATCGCTTGTTTAGTGAGTTGAGCTATTCACTCTGATCGAGAGTTTTGGTTGGAACATATATCAAATTTGTATTAGTTTGGCCTATCACAAATGTCTAAATTATTTTATTTAATTTTTGGGTTTGAAATAGAACTTATGCTTACCTGAAGAAATTCCCAAATTTATGTGTGGCTTGATGCCTCATATCTTATTTTAAATCTATCTGTCTCACGATTGGTATGAGTGAAATCGACCCTTTTGTCCTCTGAAATCCCATTGACCAAATCATTTTCTTTTAATTCATCCAGACAGCCCACCACAATGGTTAATGTCGTGGGAATTTTCTTGAGTTTCATGGGCTCCCTCTTCCATTTCATGGGAATTTTAAAGTAGGAAGGCGAATGGATTGTGGAGTGTTTCCTCCACATAGGCGAAAAACTCCAAAAGTGCATGTCCTGTATCTAAATCAACATACATTCTATTAAGTCTGTTGATTCAATCATAATACTTCCCCATCATTGCCTCCAATTAGCTTCGAAGAATTTTCTTTCAAGATATGCGATGATGAGCGATGAAGTTCATGTCAAGTTCACCAATGGCTTCAACGATGTCTTCAATAAGATCTCCGATGACGAGCGATGAAATTCCTATCAATATTGTTGATGGCTTTGGCAATGTTTTTAAAACATCCGATGGATTTGGAGAATTTATGCTCAATGCCTCCAGCTCGCTTCAGAAAATTTTATCCCATTTCCTCTGCAGTATTTGGCAGAGTTCTTATCAACACTTCTAATGGGATTTGGCAAATGTCAACTCATTTCTGAAGGATGCACGGGAGTTCTTCAGAAAACAATGAACATCTATTACACGAGTTTTAGCACTATGTAACAACACCGGTAAGCTACAACCAAGTGTTTCAGCAGCGCCTTTTAGCTACAACCAGGTGTTTCAGCAGCGCCTGTTAGCTACAACCAGGTGTTTCAACAACTTGTTTCAGCATGTGTTTCAACAAATAATTAAAAAAAAAATCAACAAATAAATTAAGTGAATCACTCTTGCATCATACACAAAGATTGATACTTTGTTCTACAACAACCTTTTCAACATGTGTTTCAGCAGAGAGCAAAATGACTAAACAACAAAACAAAGTTATAACAGAAACATGGGAATTATATCTACAGACTAAAAACTCATATTACAACAACAAAATAACTTCATTGAATCCTTCTCTACAAATAACTTATGTACTAAATATAAATAGCATTCAACAACAAAACACTGCACAACATAAGGATTTAACTAAAGTTTTCAAAAGTAAACATAGTATGCATGCTACAACAAAATAAATTACTATGTAACAAATATGAACTTTATCATGAATTTACAAACTCAAATACAAACATAAACAAAGTATAAAAGCCCTGATAACACTCTAAAAAAAAACTCTCTGTAAATTTCTATTTGTTATCTATCTCTGTATATCACCTAAAATCAGAATAATATGGATATATATATATATATATATACAAATTCTTAGTCGGTTAACTTGCCCCTTAGCTATACCTAAATCGAATTTAGCATTTGCAAAACATTAATACTTCATTGCCCCTTTGAAATTCGATCAGCTAGAAATGAAACAGTGTGGCAGTGATGATCATTAAATGAATAAGGTGGTGAAGGCAATGATAATAAATTTATGGATGGTGGTATCTCTTCAAAATTTGATCGACTGAGCTAAGCCTTATTTTTGGCAGTGAAATGATTAATCTCTCACAATTTCCTTTGGAGCATTTGACATAGTTTCTTTCATCTCCATTGATGGACATTAGAGACCACTTTCGTACTTAATTCAAATATGATTTCAATTTGTTGCATGGGTGTCGTTTAAAATCTCCTTCCCCACATGGCATATGTGTAACATCCCCAACATCCAATCGGGTTATGCCTCGTAAAATTTTTTGAACTGTATGCAAATTAAAACATATACACATATAAAATCTTGCGAAACTTTATATATAAAACATAAAACAAACAAATACATTCTGAAAATACATATTCATACAAAATAATAATAAAAATACACATGCAACACACACAGGAATAACCCATAAAAATAAACGCATACATAATAATGCACCATGTAATTTAACACAAAATGGACACTTGGTAAAAATATCATCAACTACGTGCATACCTTCCATGAACCTCCTAGCCTTATACTACACTGCTCATCACTCTCAGCAGTGGGTCACCCCCGAGATGGGACTAAACTCCACCCGGGTAAAGGGATTCCTAACCAGGATGATGTATCTCAGACAAGGAAAGACTCTAACTAGCATCCTACAGTCCCTCATTCCCCACATGCTTTTCCCACCATAGGAAGTGTTCCCCTTCTCTGCTCAACAATCCTTTGACTGCCCCAATTCCTTTCCAGAGCTTCAGCAACACGCTGGACAAGAAGTTTCAGAACCTTTTAACGACAGTTTGACAAATTTGGGAATCAATTCCCAACAATTCTCTCACCTAGAGAGATTTTCTCACAGGCCTTACAACCTACCTTTTCAATCTCGTATGGGCCTGCCAACGCGCTTCTTCAGTCCAGCTCCTAAGCCAATGAGGTATAGGTACTAGTATTGGTATGGGTATGGGTATGGGTACAATGATAGTAACTGAAAGATACAAAGGACCACTGAATGAGTGAGTGAATGATGATGGAAGGCATGAGAAAATGAACTAAGTCCAAACTATATGTATGCATGTTCCCAACTTGACACTTGTCATGTTGGGAGCTACTTTGACCCACTTATCCCCATCCTTATAACTTATGATAAAATAATTATCTATACTTTATCTTTAAGGAATATTAATATAATATTCCTTTTTGGCTTAAGCTCCCGAACTTATCCCTTTTTCTTAATTTTTATCCCCCCCTTTTCTTAAATTTTATCCCCCCCTTTTCTTAACTAGTGGAGTTCAGTCCCTCATACTCTTTTATCGTGTTAGTTCTACATGAAATGATGTATTATATTAATGATGAGACATATACAAAAATAGGTTCACTGGCCTTTAGCATCTAGGCTCTTTGTCCTAATTAAACACATAAGCCTCCTAGCTTATAATAATTGGCTCACCAGCCTATAAAATACAACATATACACAAAGGCTCCCTGGCTTCAAAATTGCGCACACTTAAGTTTGTTGTGCGCGGTATCGTGGAATGTGCACACTTCATTATTTTAGTTCACAATACATGTGCACACTATGCCATTGAAGGTGCATACAAAAATGATATCAAACAACTCTCCAGCTTAAGTACATTTTCATTTACATTTACAGTTGGGATTTATCCTAACATTTTGTGTGAAGAAGAAACATCTTACTCAAGTAGTTTTGCATGCGTATGCAAATGTCAATGGAGGGAATTTCAAAATGCTCGTAACTTTCTCATATGATGTTGGATTGGAGTATAGTCTTTTATGATGCAAAGTATGTGGAGAGAGTCTCTCCTAGCGAGTTGACTAATTGTGTCATTCAAACATTTTACCGGTGTAATGAATCCCGAGGCTATTTTGGGTGATAATTTATTGGTGGTGGTTTTGACACTTCCGCGTCTCGGATTTCAATTCCATGAGTTGGGTTGGAATTGTAATTCTGAAAATGATATGACCAACCTATTTCGTGGATCAAAAATTCACTTTGATAAACACCAAAAAAATGCGCTCAAAGGAATATTTTTAATGAAAGTTTGGGTCCCACTTTTGATGTAGCTTCATGCAAAATTGATTATGTAAGTTCCTCTTTCTTGCAACAACCAACTGATGTTCAAATCAATTAGCACTATGTAGGACTTGGGAGGATTGAATTTCTTTCGAAGTACATTTCAGAGTGAGCATAAGAATAATAGTTGGTGCGGTTAACCCATCTTATGCTAGAGGATACTTTCACAATCAAGATTTAGTCATAAAATCAAGAAGCATAAAACAAACAAATTGTTATGATGTGTGTGAATGAAATCCATGGGTGACACACATAGATCTATCAAGATTGTAATCATGAAATTGATTAGGCGATATCGGTAATCATTTGTCATCTATCTAATTAGACATGAAGAGATTAGTCATTGGAAATGTTAGGAGACTAACTAATGATGGAGTTAGAAAGATCTGATCTAAGGAGGATAAGATAGTCATGAAGACGAAGGAGGGCCTTTCTAACAAGGTGAGAGTTGGCGAGAGGAAGAATATCATCGTTGATGCGCTCGATGATGAAAAGGGGTTGATATCCTCCTGTTGGTGTGGCACAGAGGGAACTCGTTGAAGTGTGCATCGAATAGTCGAGGTGACCTGAAGAGAAATGGTAAGGCAAAAAGAGTGGGAGGAAGATAGTCATTCTCACGAAGCAAGTAAAAAGTATGGAATTTTAGGAAGGAGACCCAATTTCTTTTCTTAAAAAGACAATAAGAAAGAAAATTGAAAATTTGTTTTGAACGTGCAACACAATCATTTTTCCTCCTCTTTTTTCTTCTAGTCCTCTTCTTATCTTCTCTATTCTTTTAGTCTTCTCTCTTTAACATTTAATCTTTCTTTTTCATATGCATCTTTCAAGGTCTTTTTCCTAATCTAATCCTCAACTACTATCCTCTTGACTTCTTCATGCTTTTAATATTTTTAGGTATCAAATTGGAATTTAATAACTATACTTCTTAAACTCTAGATTAAAATAAATCTATACACCTTTATTAAAAGATTCTTTCACGAAATGCTTATTGTTGGTGGGAAGAAAAAGGATAGGAGCCAATAATAGGACCCATGATAGAGTAGGACTTATGATGATGTCAATAATTACTATTTTGTCATCACCGTTGTTTTTTCTTGAGAATTATGATGCCATGAGATAAAAATGGAAAAATAAAGAAGACACAAAAGCTGGCAATATTTTAATTTATATATGTTATAAGAATAGTCGTCATTAAAAGCGACCAACAAAGTAGACAAACGGTACACGCTTGACAGTAAAAGAGCAGCTAACAAGAAAATAGAAAGCACGACGATAAGCATGACTTCCACAACACACAAGTTCCGATGGAATGACGCCATTGTCATGTCTTTGCTGATGCTAAATTCTGGTTTTGTTTTCACAATTCCATTTCCGCACACAGATTTCATTTCAAATTCTCATATTCAAATCAATGTCATATTCAACATTATTTGGATGACAGGAATATGCTTTTTATATTACAACGTTTTCTGCACCACACATTTTCTTCAGGTTGGCAGTAATGAATCACGGCGCTACATAGATTATAATCATGTTTCGTTTTACAATGAAATTACGATGGTATAGATGTCATATTACATTATAGAGTGACGTAATTATTACATTATTGTATATGTCATATTATGTTAAATTTGTATCAACTGTATCGTGAAAAATCTAAAGGTTTATCTGAAGTATCACTTGAGAAAACAAAATACCTAATTTATATTGAATTTTTTTTAAATGTTAATATTTACATTGAAAGGTATACATTTATTGACAATGGGCAGATTTAATAGGGGTTTAGTGTTTAATAAGTTTTTTATGGACAGGATTAAATATGGCTAGAATATTCTTAGTAGTCACACAAAATAAATGGTTGTGATTTCAATCATTAACTTCCTAGCTATTATAAAGACATCCGTTTTTGACAATGGGCAGATTTTATAGGGGTTTAGTGCTTAATAAGTTTTCTATGGACAGGATTAAATATGGCTGGAATATTCTTAGTAGTCACACAAAATAAATGGCTGTGATTTCAATCCTTAACTTCCTAGCTAAGACATTCGTTTATGTGTTTACCTTTTTATATTTACCTAATCATATTTAAAAATTACTTTGATAGCTAACTGATTGCCAGGTAAGTGATTAATAGAAATTAAAATATTAACACCAAAGCTCAACCGTTTATTTGTTAATCAATAATAAAATTTAATATATTCTTTTAAGGATTCGTTTTATCTCAGCCTTTCGGCGTTCACCAACAGCTATTTAGTTGCTGTGCTAGTTACGCCGAAAAGAGTACGAGTACACCTATTAACAATGAGCACAATTAATCACCTTTTAATCTAAAATTCTAATCTGATGGCTAACAATTGAAGATGTTGGCATATTCTTAGTCGTCCTCCCAAATTAATGAATGCGATTTCCTCTTCATAACTTGTATTTTTGAATGCATCAGTTACTCTGTTTACCTTTTAACATTTACCTAATCATATTAAGAAATTATTGTAGCACTATATGATTGCCACGTTTAAATGATTAAACTTTAGATTTAGCATGCTGGTTGTAGACACTCATTTTCTAGTTGTGCATTTCATTTTCTATCCACCCCTTTGGACGTTCATCAGCCACGGTTTTGAGTGGCTGTGATAGTTTTAAAAAAATATTAACATAATAATTTGGAGTATACAGGAATGTAATTTCAGTGTTACCTCACTGCCTGATGTAATATATGATACATAGGATCGTCAGATTTTATATATAGAGAGGGGGATATTCTCAGTTTAATAGAAGCCTCGGACATCGATGCAGAGGCCCAAAGGGATTTGCGCTGGAAGGGGATTGATCTACAACAGTACAAATGGAATGAGGGCACGGGTTGAATGGGTAGGCCCTAATCTCCTTCCTCCCTTTTTCATTTTTATTTGTTTATAGCGTTCTCATGTTCCTCATTCGTGGGAGCGAGAAATTTTTTAAAGCGAATAATGGCCAACAAAATGAGTCTGAGAGACCCAAATAGTGGCGTTTGAGCATGTGTTATATTCTGTTTATATTACAGATTTCCTGTAGCGTCGGGCATGCGTGCCCGCCTTCAAATAACCTCCTTCACCCCGTCTCTGACAGTAAGCTAAGTGCAATGCCCGGCAAAGTAATTTTTTTGGTCTCAATATAAGTTATTGTTTTAACGTCTGGCCGTCCAAGGTCTTCAGTTACACTTCTATGCAACAGTTCTTCAACATCTACAGATATATTAGATCTTCAAGAAATGCAGATTATCAATATTAAGACATTAATCGAGATATATTAGATCTTCCAGAAAAGCAGATTATTAATTTATTAAGTGTCTTTAATGTCAATACAGATAAATTAGATTTTCAATTGAATCTTTGAATTAAGATATAGGGTAGATTCATAGGTCCAATAGTTCGGTTCTAGTATAGCATAGTTCAGTTAAATTGACTAAATACTTATGAAGTAGTATAAACCTTTTATGTTTTTACTCTTTTTCTTCAACATCAATATAGATATATTAGATCTTCAAGAAAAGCAGATCATTAATATGAAGTGTCTTGAATTTCAATAAATATAAATTAGATTTTCAATTGAACCTTTGAATCAAGATAGGGTAGATTGTTAGGTTCATTAGTTCGGTTATAGTATACCAAATTTCTTATGAATTAGTTTAATTTTTTATGTTTTTATTTTATTTTTTTGGATAGTTTTTTGGATGAGTTTTGTTGAAAATTTGTTCAGAAAAATAGAAAATTGTAGATTTCAATGATTGAAATTACATATTTTTGATGCTTTTAAATTTTTGAAGAAACTGAATCAATTTATGCATTCAAAAAAGTGATTTGAAAACACTGAATCAATTTATACATTCAAAAATACTATTCAATTAATCTAAAATTGTGATTTCACTAACAATTACATTACCTGATTTCAATTATAATTGCAAAACAATAAAAAACTTTTACCCTACACCCATACTAATTTACATACAAATAATTAATTTAATATAAACATAGTTTTGTAACTTATCCTATACCATGTTATATTCATTTCGTCCTGGAATCTATCCAGTTTTGTTTGCTAAGTGCAATTTTTCTTAGAGGTGTAAAAATAAAATCTTATTAACACTCTTTAATGTCAACATAGAACTTGGATTTTCAATTATACCTTTTGCAACAAATATATATACTCTTTAATGTCAACATAGAACTTGGATTTTCAATTATATCTTCTGCAACAAATATATATAGTGTAGATTCATAGTTTGATTAGTTCGTCACGTAATATGTCATGGTTCAAATCAAATTTACTATATTAATTTGCACATAAATTCATAGCAAGGTAGTTTGATGGAAGAGATGGTTGTATAGTTTAATATATATCAATTTTATATTCATTTTATGATAGGATTTGCTCTTTCTATTTCTGATTATTGGTTTTTTCCAGAAAAAATGTAATTTTTTTAATTAAAAAAAATCTCATTCCTTTTATGCCTATGAGACAATTAGAAAAAACAAAAACTATATGTAGAAAATGCAATTTCAAAAATGTAACGAAAACTGCACTGCACTAGTATACAAATAAAATTGCACAGGGAATATACATATTGTTTCTTGCAATTTAAAAAAAAACATAAGTCTTCACTTTTTCCCCTTTTACCTTTCTTCATTGTTACCGTCCACTCCTCGGAAGAAATATTTACAAATTTTAAGGAAATATACAAGGATTCACAGAAGAAACTAATTATTTATCTTCTATGAAGTTTCTTTATTCCATACATAAAGAAGTGTTAGGAACAACTAATTCCTTCAAGAAGGAAAGTTTGTTGTCCATTTCTTTTTCATTATTCTGGGAAGGAGGAGTAGATTCTGGAATTGACACTTGGGATTGCTAATCCTCATTCTAATTGTCATCATTTTCCAAGAAATTCCCATTTTTGTATTTTTTTTTTCCATTTTTTCTTGGGAGAATGAGCATTAGAATGAGAACAAAAATCTTGTAGATGTTATGGTAGATAACATATGTGGAAATGAAACTATGTTCTCACAATCTAAAACTTTAAGGTAATTAATTTTTTTTCATTTGAGAAGCATTTATCTAGAAGACTATTACTAAGGTTTATTTTAAGAAAAATGTATGCATATGTACATAATCTTATCAAATTTTTCTTAATATCTGATTTCAAGTTCCCAAAGACTTATGAATATCTTCAAAAACTGGTAATTGCTAGAAATGTAGGAAGATGAACCAAAAGTGACATTTTAGTAATTGACTTAGAGTTAGAGTCAAAATTTGGGAACCAAAAGTCTCATAACCCTCCTCAAGAATTGTCTAATAATCAACATGATTAGAGAAATAGACAATAAAAAATACTTAAGATAGAACTCACACTTAAGATAGATCTCACATTTATTTGTCCAAGAAAGGTAAATCCACCAGTATCATTTAAATGACAAGTGATTGCTTCTTTGTCATAAAAAAATACATTTGGTTGACATAGAGCATTGTAATCTTCACCACTACAATTCTTTAGCATAGAAAATAATCCTTAAAAGAGATCTCACATTTCTTTGTCCACCACATGTAAATCTACTTATATAAAGAAAAAATAAATAGGAGGCCACTATCATTTAAATGACAAATAATTGTTTCCTTTTTATTTAAAAATGTATTTGGTTGACATCCAATGCTGTAATCTTCACCACTGCACTTTTTTATCATAAAAATAGGTGGAGGGCAGTTTATTACTCTATGATATAGCCATAAATAAGTTGCTAGATGGAAATAGGAATACCCAAACTATGCATAAAGATTTCCCACGGATATATTTTATTATAATTTAAAATCCTATCTTTGTATTAGGTAATCATCAAATAATTATTCAAGGGTTTTTTCAAACACTTGACATGCAAGCATTTTGTTAGACTCTTTCCAGGTATGCAATTTTTGGTAGAGGATTTCATCAAACACTTGACATGAGAATTTGATCAAACAAGTCACATAAACACTTGGCATGCAAGCATTCTCTCAAACTCTTTCCATATATCATGTATTTAATAGAGGATTTCAGCAAAAAAACATGAACATTTTATCAAACATTTCACATATGAACATTTTATCAAACACTTGTCATGTATCAAACCCTTAATACAACAAAAAAAACTTGTAAATCTCAACCACCATTACATTTAAATAACCATATTTCTTGACAACTACCTACTAATCATGAAGGTTTAGACAAAACCCATCATCATATCCACATAGGTGTCTCTAATTCTTTCCATCCATGGCGTTGAAGTCAATCGATTAATTATAAGCATGAGTCTAGGCACCACCTTCAGCCTCCAAATAAGTGAAACATCCTAACAGTTATTGCAGCCCAAATTCATTATTTTCATGTGTTTTGATCTTCATGGAGGCATGTTTTGTTATATTCGTAAATGCGGAAACACAAATATCATAAGCCAAATGCAGTCACGCAGAATTAAAAGACACAGAGATTTACGGGGTTCACCCAAAAATTGGGCTAAGTCCACCGAGTGAAGGCATCAGTTTTCTTATTATTCAGATCATGGAGATTACAACAGTTCACTCACACTCATATCTGCCTCTATGGGCTTACATAAATTTATATACATTTACACAGGAAACTGTTTTTTAAATGCAATCTCATCCATATTCTAACTTGGTCTTGTTGGCTACAACCAATGTTGGATTATAGGATCTAAAATTCTAATCATGGAGGAATTTGTTGTCACCAGTTTCCAACAATCTCCACCTTGACAAAAATTAACCTGATACCTTGCTCCTTCCTCTTGTTCATCACCTTTTCTGCAAGACAAGAGAAGCCAAGCACCATCATAGCTTCTCTGACAGTACTGGTTTTTTGAACATGTCTGTGCAGTTCTCTTTTGTATGCACTTTCTCAAGAGAGACTCTACCTTCATCGATGACATGTCTTACAAAATGGTATTTGATAGGTATATGTTTTGTTTTACTGTGGTAGGCTGGATTCTTAGCCAAGTGAATAACACTTTGACTATCCCAAAGTAACTTTACTTTTTCCTGTATCCTTCCAAACTCACCAAACAAAGATTTCAATCAAACTGCCTCTTTGCAAGCATGTGAAGCAACTACATATTCTTCTTCTGTAGTGGATAAAGAAACAATGTTTTGTATCTTTGACATCCAACTAATAGCTCCACCTACAAGAGTAAAGACATACCCTGAAGTCGACCTTCTCTTGTCCAAATCACCTGCAAAATTAGAATCAACATATCCACAGACTAATTCACAACCATTGTTATAAGTGATACAATAATCACTTGTGCCCCTCATATACTGAAGCACCCATTTCACTGTTGCCCAATGCTCTTTACCTAGATTTTCCATATACCTGCTGACAACCCCAACTGCATGTGAAATGTTTGGCCTTGTACTAACCATCACATACACTAAATTTCCTATTACATTAGCATATGGTATTCGAGACATATATTAATTTTATTCGTTTGTACTAGGACATAAATTGGTTTCACATCATTCATACCAAACCTCAAAAGTATATTCTCAACATACTTATGTTTTGACAACCAAATCTTACCATTCCTCCTGTCTCTCAATATCTCCATGCCCAAAATCTGCCTTGCTTCTCTTAGATCTTTCATATCGAACGTCCTAGCCATCTGAGCCTTTAACCTGTTGATCTCAGTTATGATTTTTCTTGCTAAAATCATATCGTTAACATATAATACTAAGATAATAAATATGCCATTATTCAATTTCTTAAAGTAGACACAATGATCATACTCATTCCTTGTATAATTCTGGCTCACCATGAAAGAGTCAAATTTCTTGTACCATTGTTTGGGCGACTGCCTCAGACCATACAATGATTTCTTAAGACTGCAAACAAATTTCTTGATGTGATTCTGAATGAACCCTTAAGGTTGTTCCATGTAAATTTCCTCATCCAAATCTCCATTTAAGAAGACAGTTTTAACATCTAACTACTCCAAATCCAAATCAAGCAATGCAACCAATGCTAACACAATTCGAATTGAAACAATAATATACAAAGAAAAGATATAATTTACATTCTAAGTTTAAAATAAATAACGCCACAAAAAGTTATAATGTCAATAATGTACATTTTAAGTTTAAAAGAAACAAGTGTTGCATGGCAGCGTAGTCCTTGCCAGGTTGGAATGGGAATAAATGTGAGCGAGTATAGACACTTGGGTAGCAAGTTGAAATACATGTGGTTTCCATGAAGAACAAAAGGTTCTTGGACACACAAAATTTTAGCATTCCTGAATTAGTTTTCTTTACATACGTTTTACATATGTTTGTGGAGAGACAAAAAAAATAGTAGTAACATGTATTATACATACTAAATGTGTAATTTTATAAAGTAGATATTTAGTTTTATACATACAAAATATGTACATGCACAGAGCCCTCATTCCATACTTAGCTAGTTTTTGGATCGTGGGTTCTCGGGCTGGCGGGCTCAAAATTGGGCCTTTGTTGTTATGTTCCCTACAAATAGCACCAAGAGTTCTGCAATATACAAATTGACAAGCGGAATATATAAATTTATCACAAATTAGTAATGTATGTTACATATCTCTGGAAATTACATTATTTAAAAACATACAATAGAATAGTAATAACGTGTGTTACATAGGTTCGTGGAGAAAAACACAAAAAAATAGCATTTCCAAATTAGTTTGCTTTAAAACAAAGGCTTATTTTATAGAGAATGCAGAGAGCCATTATTCCATACTTAGCCAGTTTTTGGATCGTGGGTTCTCGGGCTGGCGCGCTCAAAATTGGGCCTTTGTTGGTTCGTGCCTTACAAAAAACATCGAGAGTTCTGCGATATAGAAATTGAAAAATAGACTTGTGGACTATAGAAATTTATCACAAATTAATAATGTATGTTACATATACATGGAAATTACATAATTTAAAAGCATAAAATAGAATAGTAATAACGTTTGTTACATAGGTTTGTGGAGAAAAACACAAAAAAATTAGCATTCCCGAATCCGTTTTCTTTAAAACAAAGGCTTTTGTTGGACACAAAAAATTTAGCATCCCCGAATTAGTTTTCTTTACATACGTTTGTGGGGAGAAAGTTTTTGGATCGCAGGTTCTCGGGCTGGCGGGCTCAAAATTGGTTACAAATTGAGAAGCAGACTTAGGGAGTATAGAAATTTATCAAAAATTAATAATGTATGTTACATATCTCTGGAAATTACATCAACATTGAAAAGAAAGCAATAGAATAGTAATAACATATGTTACACAGGCTCGTGGAGAAAAGAACAAAAAAATTAGCATTCTCGAATTCGTTTGCTTTAAAGCAAAGGCTTCTGGACACAAGAAAAATCTAAATTTATCAAAGTATAGGTTCCTGGAGACCCAAAAAGTTAGCATAGAATAGAATATTAACAACACCGTGAAAGACAAAAAAATTAGCATACAATAGGACACAAAAAATGTAGCAGTCCCGAACTAGTTTTCTTTGGAACAAGCAAGAAAGGTTCTTGAACACCCAAAATTCAGTATACAATAAACGCATTCTCGAATCAGTTTTCTTTGAAATTTATCAAAAATTAATAATGTGTGTTACATCTTTCTAAAAATTTAAATGTGTTTTTCATATAGACTGGGATTGGGGCTCCCGTGAACCATAAAAAGAAATAAGTACAAGAATTAGGAATGTCGAAAGAAGAAGCGCACGACGGTAGAAAGGAAGACCTAAAAAGAAGAAATTGAAAGTTATGAGTCTTTGGTTATAGTTTTCTATTTAAAGAGGCGATAACTGGATTGATAAAGAAAGCAAGATGAAAGTATAGATTTAAACTAGATTGATAAAGAAAACAAGATGACAGTATAGACTTATTATGAAGTCGATGCATTTTTTTTTCTATCGTCGATGGTCAGTGGAGTCATGTCGACCGATTGTTTCCCTTCCTAGACGAGATTTTCCATTCTCTATTGGAACCATTCTTTGATGTATCTTTTCATGGGATCGATGTTGATTTCATCCCGGATTTCTATTTCCTAAAGGTCATTTTCTAATTTCCTTAGATCCATTGAAATACTATGCAGACTCTGTTGAATTTCTTCATTGTGTGTCGCATAGTCCAGTACCCAGCACTCATGCTCATCTAGATGATGTTCAACTATGTCGTCAAACTTTTTGAAAGACAACCCCTTTAAAATATCAACTTGTTCATGGAAGGATTTTGTCGTTATTGAAAAAGATTTGAGAATTAAGTTTGGGTCTTGAACCTCGTTGGTACTTCTGTCTAAGTCTATTTGGAGTAAGCTTATGAATAAATCTTCCTTTTCTGATATGACTTTTTTACATGATTTGACAATGACCTCCAAGTTGTTAACATTCTTTTGCCAGCATGATTTTATTTTATTGATCCACTTTGGGGAGGGGCATTTATCTTGTCCTATTTTTAGTTCCGATGTGTTGACGGCATAGTTGGCAAAATGGGTCATCATCTCTTCACATAAATGTTGAGAATTTTTAAAATTCATCTCCAATGTCCAGGAAATTATTTTCTTTCTTTCCAAAGGAAACTAAATTTTGCGATGTTTCCCAAGCTTCAGTAACTAGTTGCATTCTTTTGTTGATGTTATTCTCCATAAGGGCTCTAGAGCATGCAAGGAGGGTAGAGGATTCTTTCATCTTGGATACAGTGGTAGAAGGTAGGATTTTTGCTAAAGGAATGGAGAATTATGGGGTTGCAATGAAAGCCTGATCAAATTCATTGAGGCAGTCTTTCAGTCTGTCATTTTTTGTCTCAATTCCTCCAATGGAATCCTTTAGAATTTCACCAGTTACTTGGTGAAATGAGGAGATTTGGGACAATCACATTTTCTTAAAGTTAATCTCTATGCAATATTTGTTTTTCTTGTTTGTTACATCTCTCTTTTCAATGACCATACTTTTTAGATTGGTTGTCAAAAATAGCGCTCTAGAATACGAAGGATTCATCTTCATAAAAAAATTTGGTCTCAACTATTTCCATTGCAGACGACCCGATTTGTTGCATGTGCTCAGTTTCAATTTCATGTTGCAGCTGTCTACTTTCAATTTTGGGTTCCTCCGCCTACCCTGCATTGTTTTTTCTCTTCTTCTTCAGTAGCATTTTGTGAGAACTATCAATTTTTGTGCAAGGAGGGTTCTTATCTCCTCCTCCATTCAAATACTTTTATGTTGCTTTATTACTGGGGTGGGTCATCGAAGAGATGCTCCATGATGTTGTGATATTTGGAGTGCTAGCACGGGACTGGGTACTCTTCTCACCAGATACTTTTCCCTGTTGTCTGTACAATTTAGTCGCACTTTGCAATGTATTTGCATCGCAATCGACATAAGAAACATTGTTGTCATCATTGTCCCTATCTTTGTTCATGTGCCTATGGATAAAAGATTTTTTGAAGCCAACTTCCAGTAAATTTTCTCAAAAAATCCCATTGGGGTCAAACCCTTTTAGCCTTTCAGCATACGTTAAGTTCAATTTCTTGAAATGGTCGACAAACTGAAGCAAATGCGCCACCCGGCACGCCTGCTCCCACAAGACCTTCTCCTTAAATGCCCGAAGAGCTAAAATGCTCTTCTGATCCCTTATCGGGACCTTACAATACCCACAGGATTCTTCTGATGATTTCCCTTTGTTCTATCGGGAAATCGGACCTCGCGTGATCGCGAGTCCTATAGACACAGATTCAGGTCTTTCAAATTTCCGAAACCCGATGTAGTTCAACGTCAAGGCTTCCTTATTCTTATATGGAATTTCCCCGTTGGAAAATCGGCACTCACGCTGTGGTGAGTTATTGTTCTCACGAGTCCCCGACTCCCGATCTCCAATGGTACCTCTGCAACCCTTAGCTCCTCTGGCTAACTCCTTCGCGTGTGACCTGCCAGTCCACAGGACCACGATCCTTTCCCCTATCAGAGTTTCGGACTTCGTGAAACTGAGCGTAAAACTTACACCCTCAGGACCTTCGATCCTCCGATCTCCGATGCCACCTGGCGCTAACTCCTGGAAAGACTGGCCCTTCCGACACCTGTCATGTGCTCTGGTGCCTATGGCCCACCCCTGTGGTGATCGGGAAATTGCGTTTCACTAGATCGCGATTCCTGCTACACAAATTCACAGACTCTTCCCAGTCTCGATCCCCGAAGTGCGATGACACCTGTTCTCCACTTTAATGATATGGTTGTGGGACCGTCGCGTTTCGAAATTTTGCGACTCCTCCTGCTGGTGTTTTTTCGTCACCGAGAATCCTGAAATACCGAACCCTGATGCATGTACGAGTCCTTTCCTCCATGTCACCCCCTTCTTGAAGCTCTATCGGGTATCACTAAATCGCGAATTCAACCTGCACAAGTTCCTTGTCACGGGAAACCCCGAATCTCTGATGGGCTGAACCCCGATAGCTCCCTGCTCCTTAACACTTGTTCATGCCGAGATCAATGGATCTGATCCCCTCGAGAAATCACGGATCGCGATTCCTTCTTGTGAGATTTCTACGCCTCTGGAAACTCCGATTCCACGATGAGCCGAATCCCGATGAGCCCCTGGCTCCTCCCCTGCACGCTAAGGCTTAAACTATGCACATTTCCTTGGGATCTAACGGCTGACAAGATTTTGCAATCTTCGTCTGCGAATCCCGACCGTTGATTCCTCCTCCTCGAAGATTTCTTGAGTATGGCTAAGTGTTCCTTCTCAGGACTTTCTCTCCAACGTCTATGCTTGCAACCCTGCTCGAACATTCTTTCCCACAACCTCTTGTGCTCTCCTTTGACGATACCACAAAGGTGCTATACCTCCTGAGCTTTTCCACTCTGATTCTTCAGAGGAACTTGTGCGCACTCCTTGTGCTCAATATTCAACATCTTCCCAAGTGTTGAATACTTCCGACTCTGCGCGACTCCTGCAGCAGCAGTATTTGACTCCCTTTGCTCAGATTCACAACTGAGACTTCTGCTTCAGCCTGTGCACTCCTTGCACGGCTTCAACAACCCACTTCCACTTCTAGGCGAATGAGAACAAAAGTTAAACTACTGAGCCTTCATCAATGCACTCCTTGCGGATGAATTCAACTGCACACCTTGCAGGAATCTCCTGGCTCAGATAGAGAAACAATTGAAACTCATTCTCTCTCCCTTTCAGACTTCAGTTTGAAACATGAAATCACATGCACAACATATACAAAGCAAATGCATAACCAGAAAACAAACATTCCTGAGCATAACATCAATACACAGAGAAAACAACACAAACCATGAGTTTGAATCAAAGCTTCCTTCTATTAATTCAAATGCCTGTACATGGGTGTTCTTCATACAACATTCTCTGCTCTCTCTTTTTTTTTTCTTGAATGCTTGATAATGTTACAATGATACAATGAGGGTGTCTATATCCATTTTCCCTCTTAGACTCTAAACTATCAAATATAGAATTAAACATCCTATCTACCAGCATTAAATCTATTAAATGCCTCCTATCTACTTCAGACAAGAGCGTATGGCTCGAGGTCTGATACAATATACAAAAGGATCTCCTTCATAAAGGATTCATTAAAGACTTGTGCTACAATCCCAAAGCACTTTTAAAAATTTTGGGTTTGTTTATCCAGCTGATCTCCGCTTGATGTGTTGGCTCACTTGATGAGTTGGCGACGCTCCTGCATCATACTCCTCGGCTTGAAAACTTTCATGGGCTCCTGTCCATGAGGTCCTACATGGTATGTCCATGCTTTTGAATCACTGCTTCCGTCTCCCAGCTGGCATCTTCCACTGGATGGTTCTTCCATTTGACCAGATACTCGAAGTATTGCTTCTGTCTGGTCTTTTTTCTCACTCTCTTGTCAAGTATACTCTCCATCTGTGGCTTTTCTGCAATCGACATCTGCTTCTACCACTGGATTTCTAGTTGTTCATCACTTCCAGCTCCTGATTCCTCATCCTTATATGGATATAAGTTTGAGACATTGAATGTCGGAGATATTCCGATCTCATCCGGCAACTCAATTTCATAAGCGTTTTCTCCCAATTTCTTTAGGACTCGGCATGGCCCAATTTTATTCATTTTCAGCTTGTTGTATGTTCCCCTTGGGAACCTTTCCTTTCTCAGATGTTATAGAACTATATCACCAACATCGAATTGAAGTTGTCTCCGATGTTGATCCGCTCTGCGTTTATATTCTTGGTTTGACTCTAGCAATCGCTCCTTCACTCTGCTGTGAAGTTCTTCCATCGCTTCTGCGAATTCTTCAACACTTGCGCTCTTATTCATTATATGCTCTAAGTCCCTCAGTTCAGATAATCCTCTTGGATTCCTATCATATACAATCTCAAATGGAATTTTTCCTGTGCTCATGTTCACTGATTCATTGTACGCAAACTCTGCCTATGGCAACACATTTTCCCAGCTGTTGTGGTGCTCTTCCACCGAGCTTCTGAGTAAATCTCCTAGAATCCTATTTACCACCTCTATTTTCCCATCCGTCTGAGGATGATAGGCAGAACTAAACATCAAATTAGTTCCCATCTTCTTCCAGAGTGTCCTCCAGAAATGTCCAATGAATTTTGTATCCCTGTCTGATACCATGCTTCTGGGTAAACCATGAATTCTAATGATCTCCTTGAAGAACAAATTTGCAATATGAGTCGCATCGCTGGTATTCTGGCATGGGATAAAATGTGCCATTTTGGAAAACCTTTCAACCACTACAAAGATCGAATCATCTCCTCTTTGTGTCCTAGGCAATCCCAATACAAAATCCATGTTGATTTCATCCCACGGCCTCTCGGGTATGGGTAAGGACTGATAGAATCCTGGATTCTGCTTCCTGCCCTTTGAATGCTGGAAAATTCTACATCTGTCAATAAACTTCTTGACTTCCGACCGCATCCCTGGCCAAAAGTAGGCTTCGCTTAGCTTTGCAAATATCTTGTCGTGGACAAAATGCCCTGTTAATCCACCACTGTGCTTCTCTTTTAACAGATTCTCCCTCATGGAGCAATTTGGAATACATAACTGATTTCCTCTAAACAACAGTCCATTTTGGATCATGTAATCTATCCATGGGCTTCTGTCTCTGAGAACTGGATTCTCAGTTGCCTCATATGCCTCTGCAAAATATGCATCACCTGCATACATGTCCCTAAGATTTTTGAAACCCAATGTTTTGACTCGGAACTCCTACAGCAACAAGCACTTCCTGCTCAAAGCATCAACCACTTTGTTAGAAATACCTGAAATGTGTTTAATTACAAATGTAAAATTCTGCATATACTCTACCCATTTAGCATGTTTCTGATTCAACTTCTCCTATTGAGTCACAAACTGTAATGCATGATTATCACTATACAAAACAAATTCTTTTGGGATCAAGTAATGCCTCCACTTCTTCAACACCTGTATGATAGCATAAAATTCTTTGTCATACCTGGAGTACCTCACTTTTGCCTCATCCATCTTCTCGCTGAAATATGCAATTGGTATGTCCTCCTGGCTCAAGATTGCTCCTATGGAAAAGCCACTTGCATCACATTTCACCTGGAACACCTTCGTAAAATCCGACAACACCAAAACCAATTTTTCTGTAATCTTACGCTTCAACAAATTGAAGCTCTTTTCTACCTCTTCAGTCCAATGAAAATATTTATGTCTTTTCTTGACAGTATCCATCATTTCTGCGCTAATTCCACTGAAATTTCTGATGAATTTCCAGTAGAAACTAGCCAGTCCATGAAAACTTCTCACCTCGAAAATATTTCTCGGTGATGTCCAGTTTTTAATTACCTCCACTTTACTTGGATCCATCTTCAATTCATTCTTCGATATGACAAATCCCAAGTAAATGAGCTCTGTCTTCATAAATTAAGATTTCCTCATGTTGATCAGCAACTTATCTTGCTGTAGCTTCTTCATTACTGCAGCTAAATGCTTCAGATGTTCTTCTTTTGTTTTGCTGAAAATTAATATATCATCCAGATAAACAATGACAAACTTACCAATGAATTCCTTCAGCACTTCATTCATCAGCCTCATAAAGGTACTTGGTGCATTCGTCAAGCCAAACGGCATGACTAGCCATTCATACAACCCTTCATTGGTTTTGAAGGTTGTCTTCCACTCATCGCCTTCCCTCATGTGAATCTGATGGTATCCGCTCTTCAAATCAACCTTTGAAAAAAATTTGGCTCCACTTAAGCAGTCCATCAAGTCATCCATCCGTGGCAATGGAAACCTATACCTGATGGTTATTTTGTTAATGGCTCTGGAATCAGTGCACATTCTCCAGCCTCCATCTTTCTTTGGACTTAGTACCATTGGAACGGCACACGGACTTAAACTTTCCCTGATCAGTCCTTTATCCAACAGTTCCTGTACCTTCCTTTTGACTTCTTCATTCTCCTACAGCGTCAACCTGTACACATCTTTGTTTGGCAAACTGGCTCCTGGTATGAGGTCTATATGGTGACTTATGCTCCTCATCGGTGGCAACACATGAGGTAATTCGTCTACCACAATGTCAGTGAACTCTTCCAACAGTTCCTAAATTTCTTTCGGCAAATCATCCACTCTTGTGCTGATCAAAACAACTTTTGGTTTCGTGACCACAAAGAATTGTGGATCTTCCTTCTTATTTACTTATGCCAGAAGTTCCTTCCCACTCATGAGAAGTACAATATTTCTCTGTTCTGGTTTTACTTCTTTATCTTTAATTGGAAGTAGCATATGTGTTCTTCCATTCTTCTCCAAAGTATACATATTCATCTTCCCATCATGAACTACGTTCCTGTCATATTGCCATGGTCTGTCTAGCAATAAATGACATACATCCATAGGAATAACATCACAGAGTATTTTATCATTGTATCCTCCTATCTTGATGTCAACTAAGCACTGTTTAGTGACACTTACTTGATGTCCCTTCTGTAGCCATGAAACTTTGTATGGACTCGGGTAATCAGTCGTCTCCAATTCTAATTTCTCCACCATCTCGGTTGAAACGAGATTGTCTGTTCTTCCACTGTCTACAATAACCTTGCATTTTATGTCCTTGGTCTTGCATCTGGTTCTGAACAGTCTGTTTCTCTGATCCGTGTCCTCCACCTCCTTCTTGGGTGTTAAGAGAACCTTACGCATCATCAACGACCTTCCATCTTCTGTGTCCTCTTCTTTAGCATCTCGCCTCTGTGCCACGGTGATGTGAGCTTCTCCTCCATCCTTCTTCCTATCTGGACAGTCAACTTCCTTGTGTCCATTCTTTCCATATGTGAAGCATGTGATGACTCCACCTCTGCCTCTTCCTCTACCTCTGGTACGAGGAAATGTGTTATTATCAGCGTATCCTCCGCTATGTTCTGTCTGTTGCCTTCGTTGTTCAGCGTGCTGGCCTTGCTGTGAACTTCCACCTCTTTCTATTCTCCTTTGAGGTTTCTTCCAGTCATCCTTGGATTTCTGGAACCTATCTTGAGCAACCGACTTACTTTTTGGCTGGCTCCTACCTCTGCCTCGCTGTTCTAGCTTACGGCTTAGCTTTTCCTCAGCTTTCAATGCCATCTGATACTCATCCTCCACCCTTCTGATGGTTGTCATACTCATCTCATCTTGGATATCGTATCTCAAGCCATTCATATATCTGGCAAGTTTTTCATCATCTCCCTCCCGATGACCTGCTCTGATATTTAGCTTGTAGAATTCTTCAGTGTACTCCTTCACTGCCATTAACTTCTGTCTCAGGTTCTGCATTCTCCTGAACAATGTGATTTGATAGTCCCTTGGGATGAATTTTTCCTTCATCTTCGCAATCATTCGATCCCATCTTTTGATCTTTTGCTTGCCTTTGGAATGTCTATCTGCTTGAAGTTCATCCCACCATAGTGTTGCATGTCCCTTCAATTTTTTGACAGCATGCCTAACCTTTTTATCTTCTTCGATATCCTCATAATCGAAGTAGGTGTCAAGAGCTCTGATCCAATCTAGAAGCTCTTCTACATCTAGATTCCCTTCATAAGCTGGAATGTCCATCTTTGTTTTTGAACTCATCCGGGCGATAGCTTTAATTAATCACTCGTTGGCTGCATCTTCAGCTACAACTTCTCCTTGTTGTTCAACTTCAACTTTGCCTTCAGAGTCACTTAGATCTCCAACATTGGCTGTGCATCTCTGCGCTGCTTCCATATATTCTAATATCGCTCAGAGATCACGTATCTGCCTTTACATTTCTGTATTATGTACTTGTCTTCCTCTACCTCTCTGGTTTCCCCTATCTTCTGGATCAGGTGATTGTCTTTCTCTCCTCAGCGGCATGGTGAAATTCTCCTTTCTTCTCTGCTACAGAAAACAGAGAAATTTTCTCGCTCTGATACAACCTTGACGTGTATCAGAGTGCTTCTTTCCTTCCTCGCTCCTCTTGCCTGAAATATACAAACAAGAAATCTTTCTCTGATACCACTCTGACACAAACGCGCCACCCGACACGCCTTCTCCCACAGGACCTTCTCCTTAAATGCCCGAAGAGCTAAAATGCTCTTCTGATCCCTTATCAGGACCTTCTAATACCCACAGGATTCTTCCAATGATTTCCCTTTGTTCTATCGGGAAATCAGACCTCGTGTGATCGCGAGTCCTATAGACACAGATTCGAGTCTTTCAAATTTCCGAAACTCGATGTAGTTCAACGCCAAGGCTCCCTTATTCTTATCAGGAATTTCCCCGTCGGAAAATCGACACTCACGCTATCATGAGTTACTGTTCTCACGAGTCCCCGACTCCCGATCTCCGATGGTACCTCTGCAACCCTTAGCTCCTCTAGATAACTCCTTCATGTGTGACCTGCCAGTCCACAGGACCACGATCCTTTCCCCTATCAGAGTTTCGGACTTCGTGAAACTAAGGGTAAAACTTACACCCTCAGGACCTCCGATCCTCCGATCTTTGATGCCACCTGGCGCTAACTCCTGGCAATACTGGCCCTTCCGACACCTGTCCTGCGCTCTGGTGCCTATGGCCCACCCTTGTGGTGATCGGGAAATAGCGTTTCGCTATATCGCAATTCCTGTTGCACAAATTCACAGACTCTTCCCAGTCCTGATCCCTGAAGTGCGATGACACATGTTCTCCACTTTAACGCTATGTTTGTGGGACCGTCGTCTTTTGGAATTTTGTGACTCCTCCTGCTAGGGTTTTCTCGTCACCGAGAATCCTGAAATACTGAACCCCGATGCACGTATGAGTCCTTTCCTCCATGTCACCCCCTTCTTGAAGCTCTATCAGGTATCACTAAATCACGAATTCGACCTGCACAAGTTCCTTTTCACAAGAAACCCTGAATCTTCGATGGGCTGAACCCTGATGGCTCCCTACTCCTTGACACGTGTTCCTACTGAAATCAATGGCTCCGATCCCCTCGAGAAATTGCGGATTGCAATTCCTTCCTGTGAGAGTTCTACGCCTCTGGAAAATATGATTCCACGATGAGTTGAATCCCGATGAGCCCCTGGCTCCTCCCTTGCACGCTAAGTCTTAAACTATGCACATTTCCTTGGGATCTAATAGCTGATGGGATTTTGCAATCTTCCTCTGCGAATCTTGATCGTTGATTCCTCCTCCTCGAAGATTTCTTGAGTATGGCTAAGTGTTCCTTCTCAGGACTTGCTCTCCAATGTCTGCGCTTGCAACCTTGCTCAAACCTTCTTTACCACAACCTCATGTGCTCTCCTTTGACGATACCATGAAGGTTCTATACCTCCTGAGCTTTTCCACTCTGATTCTTCAGAGGAACTTGCGTGCACTCCTTGTGCTCAATATTCAACAGCTTCCCAAGTGTTGAATCCTTCTGACTTTGCGCGACTCCTGCAGCAGCAGTCTTTGACTCTCTTTGCTCAGATTCACAACTGAGACTTCTGCTTCAGCCTGCGCACTCCTTGCACGGATTCAACAACCCACTTCCACTTCTGGGAAAATGAGAACAAAAGTTAAACTACTGAGCCTTCATCAACGCACTCCTTGCGGATGAATTCAAATGCACACCTTGCAGGAATCTCCTGGCTCAGATAGAGAAACAATGAAACTCATTCTCTCTCCCTTTCAGACTTCAGTTTGAAACATGAAATCACATGCACAGCATATACAAAGCAAATGCATAACCAGAAAACAAACATTCCTGAGCATAACATTAATACACAGAGAAAACAACACAAACCATGAGTTTGAATCAAAGCTTCCTTCTATTAATTCAAATGCATGTACATGGGTGTTCTTCATACAACATTCTCTTCTTGCTCTTTCTTTTTTTCTTGAATTCTTGATAATTTTACAATGATACAATGAGGGTGTCTATATCTGTTTTCCCTCTCAGACTCTAAACTATCAAATCTAGAATTAAACATCCTATCTACCGGCATTAAATCTATTAAATGCCTCCTATCTACTTCAGACAAGAGCATATGGCTCGAGGTCTGATACAATAGACAAAAGGTGCTCCTTCATAAAGGATTCATTAAAGACTTGCGCTACAATCCCAAAGCACTTTCAAAAATTTTGGGTTTGTTTATCCAGCTAATCTCTGCTTGATGTGCTAGCTCTCTTGATGAGTTGGCGATGCTCCTGTATCACAAACTTGTGAATCGTGTTGACGTTTCTACACACAATGTCTTTGACTTTCCAGCATAGTGGAACGAACTATTTTTTTTCTTGTCATGGAAAAAATGCAACCAGTGGTTGTATTGCATTTCTATTTCTGCAACAAACATCTTTTCCATGATGTGGCATGGAAGGAAAGAAGGATTTTCCTTAGAGCCAAAGACCATGAGGACACTGTGATTTTCCTTTTCTTCAAGTGTTCCCTTCCTGTTCAAAAACTTGATTGCTTGGCAAGACATCCACGGAGCATCCTTGCCTAACAATAAATCTTTTAAAACTGAGACAAAGGAATTAAAAAATTCATAAAAACAATGGGAGGCCTTGTGCCTCCATAGGGCCTCATACCAGAATGTCACTGGGTCAAATCCACAATTTATTTTATTAGAAAGAAAAAGTTTTGGAAACGAACAACAATGCACTATTGCTAAAATAAAGTAGGATGACATATAAAATTTATTTGATTCTTTGAATCATGACAACTGGGAACTGATATCAATGGGAATTAGCTTCCCCCAATCGAAAATGTATTGTTTCTTCATTTTGAAATACAAAATATAAATAATTATATGGGAAATGCTTGTCGTAGATGCCTGTCCCATTATTCATGTAAATAACCAAGCAATTTCCTGTAATGGATTTCTAAAGGAACTTACCTGCAACCTTTTGATATCTTCAGGAACTGTTGTTTGGTCTTCGAGGAAGTCGGCTAATATGTCCAACCCGTTATCATGTTTTTCTAGAAACTACTTGTAGTATTGCCCTTTGAACGTCAATGTTGGCTCGGGCAATTTTAACATCTCGTGGAAGACCTGAGGTGACAAAGAAACAGGAGAATGGTCGTGCAGTGGATTAATTCTTTGGCCTAGAATATATTTTTTGGCACACGAAGAGACCACCTCCTTACAATAAAAAACCTCATGGATGCAACCTGCACGAGCTATTCTAGAGGTCCAAATCACTTCGTTCTAGGTGGAATGGGATGAATAGTAAAAGTATGCCCTGGACCATTGGAAGTTCTGGTTCTAATGTCCGAAGATATTTATTATATCTCCACAAAACTATTGTCAACCTGCTACCATAAGTCTACAAGAACGTTTGTTTTCTCTAGACGATGAATGAAATGAAAAGTTGGAAGGCATAATATAATCCTGTGCAAATCTTGGTCCAGTGAGTGTGAATGGGAGATGTCCTCGAGAATTTTGTTCATTAATGACAATTTGGACAACTATTGCATGATGTGTTGTTAACACTAAAAACTAGTAATTGTATACATAGAAATGTGAACATGGCAGATACGACAATGAGTGATTAAGCATTGTCAATTTCTTGAGTGGGCCAACACGATGACGCGTGTTCAAGATGAAAAATCGGAAGGGACAAAATAACTCTCCACAAAGATTGGTTTAATGATTAATAATGGGATATCTTCTCTAGCATTTCTTTCATTAATGACAATGTTGACGGTTCCTGCATGGTAAGTTGTTAGCATGAAAGGTTTCTAAATGCTAGTAAGAAAGTACGGAGGTCACGGGTAAGGGGAAAAGCATCTTCAAAATAGGGTTACAAGGTACAATCATTCGAGGCGAGGGTGGGAGGGTCAAATTGTATGTCTCAGAAACTTTTGAGTGCAATACACGTAACAACGAAGAGGGTATGGCAGGATAGTCCAGAGGGCAATTTGTATATCACTAGTAAGAGAATAACTAATGTATATTAGGAAGGATAGGAAGTTAGTGGGGATGGAAGGCAGTGAGAGATAGTTTGAAACATTTGTGAGCCATGGTAGAATGAATCTTGCGAGTTAGATGAGTCTGCAGTGGAATTGTAGATCACGATAGTTTTCAGTGCACGATGTATAGCACAGAACAAGAAGCAACAGAGTTCGAAAGTGCCAACTCAGCAACCACGGCCATAAAATTGGCTAAGTATGGAAAGGAACAAAAGTCGATAGGATTCGTCATTTGAGGATATAGATGGACATGAAGATATGTCAGCCTGCCAAGGCTGTAACTCGCAATCATAGAAAAGAAACTAAGTATATGACCAGAAGGCGATAATACATGGGAGGAATAAAAGGTAAAAAGGACTAAGGAGTCTGTGGTCGAATTGTAAATCATGAAAATTTTGAGTGCAATATGTATATCACGGAACAAGAAGAAGCGGAGTTCGAAAGCACCAACCCAACAATCACGGTCATAAAATTGGATAAGTATGGAAAGGTACATCGGTCAATCGAACTCGTCATGTGAGAATATAGATGGAGATTAAGATATGTCAGCCCACCAACGATGGAACCCGCGATCATAGAAAAGTGACTAGGTATATAACCACAAAGAGATAATACATGGGAAGAAGAAAAGGAAAAAAGGACTAAGGAGTCTGTGGTGGAATTCTAAATCACGGAAATTATGAGTGTAATATGTATATCACGGAACAAGAAGAAACAGAGTTAGAATGCATCAACCCAAAATAATGACTAAGAATTGGAGATTTTGTGAACCCATGAACAGGAGGATCCAAAATAGGTTGACAAGGTCTCCCCAGAAGACGTGAGGCCTCAATGGTCAAATTGTATCGTTCAGAACATTTGAATTCACAATGTGTAACACAGATGACGGGACGATGGCGGAACCTGGTAGTCAATTTGTATATTGCGGACAGTCGAATGCGAATTGTTTCGTATCAGTGTGTGCAGTTGTCACTATTAAGAGCATAACCAATGTATATTAGGAAGGACAATAAGTTAGTAGGGATGGAAGGAAGCAACATATACTTTGAAACATTTGTGAACCATGGTAGAGTGAAGCTTGTGAGTTCGAGGAGTCCGCAGTGGAATTGTAGATCACATAAGTTTTGAGTGCAATATGTACATCACAGAACAAGAAGAAGTAGAGTTTGAAACAGCGAACCACGTAATCACGACCATAAAATTGGCTAAGTATGGAAAGAAATAACGGTCAATCGAATTCATTGTGTGGTTATATAAATGGAGATAAACATATGTGAACCCGCCAATGCTGGAACCTGCGATCATAGAAAGGTGACTAAGTATATAACCATAAAGCAATAATACATGGGAACAAGAAAAGGGGAAAAGGACCAATGAGTCCACCATGGAATTGTAAATCACGGAAATTTTGAGTGCAATATGTATATTTTGGAACAATAAGCAGCATAGTTCGAATGTGCCAACCCAAAATAGTGACTAAGAATTGGAGATTTCATGAACCTTTGAACAAGAGGATCCAAAATAGGCTCACAAGGTCTCCCCATAAGAAGTGAGCCCCCGACAGTCAAATTGTATCGTTCGTAACATTTGAATGCATAATCTATAACAAAAAAGAGGGCACGATGTAGGAACCTAGTAGACAATTTCTATATTGTGGAGGGGTGGATGTGATCTATTTCATATCAGTGTGTGCAATTGTCACTAGTAAGAGCATAACCAATGTATATTAGGAAGGACAAGAAGTTAGTGGGGAATGAAGAGAGTGACATATACTTTGAAACATTTGTGAATGGTGGTAGAGTGAAGCTTTCGAGTTCGAGAAGTTCATGGTGGAATTGTAGATCATGGAAGTTTTGAGTGCAATATGTACATCACAAAACAAGAAGAAGCAGAGTTGGAAAGCACTAACACGACAACCGCGGCCATAAAATTGGCTAAGTATGGAAAACAACATCGATCGATTGGATTCGTCGTGTGATTATATAGATGGAGATAAACATATGTCATCCTGCCAATGCTGGAACGTATGACCATAGAAAGGTGACTAAGTATATAACTAGAAATCCATAATACACAGGAAGAAGAAAAGGGAAAAAGGACAAAGCATTCCGCGGTGGAATTGTAGATCACGAAAATTTTGAGTAGAAGATGTGAACCCAATAGTCAATTTGAATATTGCGGAGGGTCGAATGCCAATTTTTTCTTACCATTGGGTTTAGTTTTCACTAGTAAGAGTACAACCATTATATATTAGGAACGAGAGGAAATTATTGGGGATACTTTGAAACTTTTGTGAACCATGGTAGAACGAAGCTTGGTGCCAACCCGAAATAGTATCCAAGAGTTGGACATTTCATGAAACTGGCAACACAAGGATCCAAAACAAGCTGACAAGGTCTCTGCAAAAGACGTGAGGCCCCGGCATTCAAATTGTATCTCTCTGAACATTTGAATGCATAATCTGTAACACGGAAGAGAGGACGATGTCGGAATTTGGTAGTCAATTTGTATATTGTGGAGGGTGTGATGCCAAATGTTTCATACATGTGTCCAGTTGTCACTACTAAGAGCTAATATAGTATTGAAAATAATGTTTTTAGATACTGTTAGTTAATAGGGACTACCATCCGTAAATAATGGCAATCTTCATCCCGCCAACCCTGAAGTCTGTGTGTCAATTTCTATATCACGGAATTGTGAGCGTTGTTTGGAGGACATAGAACAATAGAAGTGTAATGTTGAGTTATCTAACCCACAAGTCTACTTTTCAATTTGTATATCATGGATTTTTGGGTGTTATTTTTAGGGCACAGAACAATGGGGGCCCAATTTTGAGCTCGCCCACCTGAAAACTCTCAATCCAAAAGGTGGCTAGGTATGGAATTCACAATTTGTACATGGTCTATAAAATATCATGTCCACACTTTATAGTCCCACAATACACGGGAAGAAAAAAAGGGAAAAAGGATGGAGTCCGCAGTGGAATTGTAGATCATGAAAATTTTGAGTGGAAGATGTATATCACGGAACAACAAGTAGCACATTTCGAAAGCGACAGCCCAGCAACAGCGGGCATAAAATTCACTAAGTATCAAAAGGAATAGTGGAAGGTCCAATTTGTTAGGCCAACATTGGAACCCGTGATCATAGAAAGGAGACTAAGTATATAACTAGAAAGCAATAATAGATGGAAACAAGACAAGGGAAAACGAACTAAATATCTCGCAGAAGAACATCTAGTGTTTGCTTAGTAATGCAAATGCTTTTGAACCCCTACTGAGTTCTCACCAGTTAAGGCATAAATTGCATATCACGGAAGCATCTTTCATACCACTTTGTCCAGTTGTCACTAGTAAGAGCATAGTTGATGTATATTAGGAAGGATAGGAAGTTTCTAGGGATGGAATGCAATGATATATACTTTGAATGAATTTAATGTATACAAGGAACCCACATTGTAATTGTAGATCATAGATGTTTTGAGTGCAAGATGTATATAACGGAACAATAAAAATTCGAGTTCGTGATCGCCGACACCGCAAAGACGACCATAAAATTGGCTAAGTATGGAAAGGAACAGTGGTCAAATAGATCCTTCATGTGAGGATATAGATGGAGATGAAGACATGTCAGCCCCCCAACTCTGGAACCAGATACCATAGAAAGGAGACTAAGTATATATCTAGAAAGCGATAACAGGCAGGAAGAAGAAAATGCTAGTTCGTATGTGCCAACCCATCAACGACGGACATAAAATTCACTAGGTATGAAAAGGAACAGCGATCGGTCGGATTCGTCATGTGAAGATATAGATGGAGATGAATATATGTCATCCTACGAAACCTACAACCACCCATAATAGAAAGACGACTAAGTGTAAAACCAGAAAGCCATAATGGACGGGAAAACAAAAATGGGAAAGGGGATAAGTATCTGACAGTCGAAAAACCTTTTTTTTCGTTTATTAATGGCAATGTTTTTGATCCCCTACTGGGTTCTCACTAGTAAAATCTTAAACTGCAGATCACCAAAGTTCTTTGGCTGCAAAATGTATATGACGGAACACGAGACATAGGTGTTGGGTATTCATACTAATATGTATTAATGGATAAAGTTTTCATATTTATCTGAATAGTATTCATACTAATATATATTAATGGATTGTTTATGTTTCAAATGCAAATGATATCCCAATTTGCAGGATGCTCTTCGGTTCGCAAATTTCATTGAAACAATGAAAATTTTGACTGAAAGATGTATATAATGCAACAAGAAACATGAATTTGCATTGTGGTTTCAATGAGATAAAATCCTTATCATCTATTCATATTGTAGTCCTTGCAATGACATGAGAAAACGTCGACTCTCCATAAACATTAATATCTAAATTAAATTAAATGTAATCAAAATTTGGTGTGATTTAAGTAATTAAGACAACTTCAATCATTCCTTTATTAATGCCAAGATTTTCGAATGCTAGGTGAGTTATCAGTAGTTAAAGCATAAATTGCAGATCACGAAATATCTTTGGCTGCAAGATGTATATGACATAATAGGGAACATAGTTGTTTAATACCGCAAACCCAAACATAATTGCCTAAGCTTTGTCGGAGAAGATTTTTTCGTATTTATTCCAATAGTACTGATATTAGTATATATGCACAGATATTATCAAATAGAAGAAGTTGCACTATATGCAAGATATTGAACAGAAAAATTGCATCAATGCTTGAGATGCCTTCTTGTAACTCATTAATTCATTATATTTATGGGACCCAAAGAATGGAATTAGGATGGGTCCTCCAAAATAAAATTAAAACAAATACCACAGATTGGAAAATACTATTAAAAAATGAACCAGAATTATTCTATATTTAAATAAGATGGGTTACAAAATACAACTGAGACTCTTTTCCACAACCATTGTGATTTTGCCTGCCACCAACCAATAAAAAATATGTACATTGATGAAGCTTTTTCACAGTTTTCTTGATGTGCAAACCCTTTATTTGAGAAAAACGAGTTGAATATCAATTTCGGGTCTTGTACATATTTGTTGTTTCCAACTACATCTATCCCAGTTTTTTGAATAACTTGTCTTTTCTAAATATGGCCATCTTGCAATGGCTGGTTATTCAACATTCCATTCTTTGTCAAGTATTAATCTCCCTATGTCATCGAAAACTTTGGGTTTAAGGTTCTTTCCTTGCAATGTTCCTGACCCTTGACATCCGAGACAACTTAGAAATGTGATTGAGGCCAATTTCAAAGTGGAGGGAGTCATTTTATGTCACAATAGCTATGGGACGTGAAAAATATTCAAGTATGTTGTGACTGTTATTCTCCATGTATTCGATCATATGTTTGTTTGAAAAGGTTGCTTGAAGATTTGTATGTTGAACTTCTTTTCTTTCTTATAGTAAATTGGAAAAAACGTCCAACCCAACTACAAAATGTTAATCTATTGAGGTACACCACTTCTTTGGGCAGCAAAGGTCTGGCAAGTGTATCAAATGTTGCAGAATGCATCATCACGGGTCTGGAAAGTGTATCAAATGTTGCAGATCGCATTAGAATATATATTTTCTCATAGCAGTGGTAGATATGGCGGCCCACAGAAAGGTATGGAATGTTCATATTTTACACCAAATATGTGGAGTCTGTAACTACATCTAGAGGAAACCGAACAAACTTTGACAAAGAACATGGCTTTTTGTCAACTTGGTTACCACACCCACAAGTAGCTCAACAAACTCTAAAATAGAAACTTTTGTAGTGATAATATGTTGTTTTATCCACCCATACAGTTTATGTTACCCGCCTCTGGTTACATTCACAAATCGAGTAATATTTCAGGTCATTTACGAACATCACAGGCCATTTTGCAAGCCACAGTAAGTGCGTCACCCCTGAGGAAGACAAATTCTTATGGGATCTGCAGAATTCAATACACTTGCCAAATCTATGTTTTTGGAATAAACTATATACTTCAATGAAGAACTATTTTGTGCATGACTTGAAAATCCATTACAACTCCCAGGAAGAAAATAAAGAAGTTTAACAAACAAATCTCCAAGCAGCCTTTTCAACCAACCAAAGCATCGAACACAGGGAGAACATGAGCCATAAGATACTTGTTCTTCTTTTTTCCTCCTCTATGAGTTTCTCTTGGATAACAAATTTTTTTTTGTTTACTCAAACATGATGTCACATAAAACCAGTCTCTCTTCTTTCATCTAGGCCTCAATCGCATCTCTAAGTTGTCTTACATGTCCATGACTAGGAACATTAGAATGAAGGCATCCTAAAGCACAACTCTTTGATGATAGAGAGAAATGGCAATAAGTATTTAAAAGAAACATTGGATGATCTTTTGTAGATTTTGTGTTAATTTTTTTTGTTGATAGATGTTCTCAATATTTTCTCTTGTTAATGCCAATCTTTTCGAATATGTACATTGAATAGTGACTAATAGCATGTATTAGCATTCCCATATCCAATCAGATTCTCAAATCTGACATCTAAGATATGAACAATATTAAAGAGAGACATGACATCAAGGCCTCTGTGGGTGACACGTTCGTGAATTATGCTGAAGCCTTTAAGAAAACTAAAAGAGCCAAAAATCTTTTTTTTTTCCTTTTGTTTTTCAAATTCAAAATGCAAGAAAAACAAATTACTAGATCACATAATATTCACCTGTATATTCATTTGAATGGGAGATGTCGTCGACCTTTCTGCTTATTAAATCCAATATTTTTGAACCTGTCTGGTTGGTTGTGACTTTTGAAAGCATAATTAATGTCTATTAGGAATGACGGAAGGTAGCGGGGATGGTTTTAAATTTTCTGAAACTAGAAAGGTGTTGACCCGCCAAACTTTGAAAACCTGACTAAGTATGGAAAGCTAGGCAGAATAGACAAACTCATTGTAGGCAGAGGCACGCTTGCGATTTCGAGCAGTGTCGGGTCAAATTCTAGAGCACGAAAGTTCTCGGTGCAAGATGTATACACTGAACATGACCTTTCATAGTTTGATATAACGTATCCATGAAGTTGCATCCATAAAACTGCCTAAGTATGCAACCGAACGATGGTCGGTCGGAATGACCACAGAAAGGAAAGAAACTATAGAGACAGAAACACAGTTTAGAAGATGAAAATAAAAGGGAGAGAACAACTATATCGCACACATAGAAAAACCTATTCTCATAACTATGAAACCATAGAAACACATAATCCATGGAAAAATCATCCCCAACTATGAAATATAGTTTGAGGTCGACAACTATGAAATATAGTTTGAGGCTAACAAACTCTGGTTGAACGCGTAAGAGATGCAATTTACATCGACTACAATTTTTTTGTATGTCATTTTATCTTAATAGTATTGGATGCAGACTCCACTGCAAAAGAATGTAAGAAGAGTTCCAACTGCGGATGCAACATCCCAACATTGCAAACCCTAGGAAAACAAGAACAAGTAGCAAATAACAATCGAGTTAAGAAGCACCAAAAGGCCCAACTGCAGGCACAGGGCCCGAACCCTACAAACTTGAATCAAACAAAAATAAATAAAATACAATGAAGAAGGAAGCAAGAAGCAACCACTCCCCGAGGAATGACACAGTTCCAATCACGATTGTAGAACCCCAAATGTACAAACTGCAGCAACACGAACATGCAAGCAAGAACAATATCAACACGCAAATAAGAAATCATTGGAGATGCAAAAAGGAAGCATGAACCAGTTATTCAGGAAAACAATAATAAGCAACAAACAAAAACCAAGTTAAGAAGCACCAAAAGGCCCAACTATAGGCATATGACCCCAACCCTGCAAAGACGAATCAAACAACAATAAACAACATGCAACGAAGAAAGAAGTAAGAAACAACCACTCCACCAGAAATGACGCAGTTCCAATCGTGATTGCAGAACCCCAAATGTGAAAACTACAACAACATGAAAAGGAAAGAAAGAAAAACAACAACATGAAAATAATAAATCAAGGGAGATGCGAAAAACAAGCATGAACCAGTGAACCAGCAATGTCGCTGAAGCATATAAATTTAAAAAATGGAAGAAAATGTATTGTAACAAGCATGTTAAACAACCATTGAATGCTACCAAGGATGTTAGGTAAACATTTAAGTCTATCAAAAATGCTCTATAAACATTTCAGAAAAAAATGCAATGCGACAACTCTCTAACAACAACAACATGCAAATAAGAAATCATGGGAGATGCAAAAAACAAGCATGAACCAATGAACCAACAATGCCGCTCAAGCATATAACTTTTAAAAACGGAATAAAATGTATTGTAACAAGCATGTTAAACAACCATTGAACGCTACCAAGGCTATTAGGTAAACATTTAAGTCTGTCAAAAATGCTCTGTAAACATTTCAGAAAAAAAATGCAATGTGGCAGCTCTCTGACATATCCCAAAAAAAATATTATATTTTTTGTAACAATAGTTCAAACACCAGAGAATGTATTCGAAGGCCAAACTTGGATATGCCAGCATATCAAACATTGTCATAAATTACCTAGCATAAAATGCTAAACCAAACATGCAAACTAATGCTAGCATTAATCCACCTTCGATGAATGCATAACAAAATATATGATTCAAAAAGACCATATTCGATCAAATACTATGGATATGCCAACATATATAACATTTGGAATAGCGAAGCAGGAAATAAGACCTCCAATCCCTTGTCCAATCAGATCATGACAAATATGGTACTTTTTTTAATATAAATATCAATGTTTTCATTTATCTGGTTCCAACAATAGATAATATGAAAATATTTGTGGTCAAAAAGACAAACTAATATGAAGTCAATGACTTATCGATCGCTATAGTCCCTCTATGCCTACGACAGGGACTAATAACATCACAGTCTAAAGTACTCCCGATAGCATATAATAAAACTCTTATAAAGAGTAAAAACAACATATGTTATAACATTACAAATGGGTGCATTCTAAATTTAAGAAAGCTAACATCACATCACAGTCTAAAATACTCTTGATTGCATATAATAGAATTCTTACAAAGAGTAAAAGTTGCACATATACAATAATTTGTGCAGTTTCATAAAGGGAAACAATGTGTAGAACATGAAAAACTATAAATGTTTGTCAAGGTGGAAATACTAGTTTTAAGTTTTAATAGAGTTAGGTTTGTAAGTATATTATACTTAAGCTGCAAATATACAATTCTTTGTGCAGCTTCATAAAGGTCAACAATGTGTAGTTGATGAAAAACTATAAATGTTTGTCAAGGTGGAAATACTAGTTTTAAGTTTTAATAGAGTAAGGTTTATAAGTATATTGTACTTGCTAATATTGAGAGGTGCCAATCGTTCATTTTTTTTATTTTTTATATATACATTTTTATATATTTTGAATATAATTTATGTCATCTTTTGGTGTTGCTTGTTTCAGAAAGCAAGTTCTTAATTCTATGTTCATTGCTATCATTACTTCTTGTTGATAGAGAATCAATTGAATATACCCTTAAAAAAATATGTATAACCTTATAAAAAACCTTCTTAATTCTATGTCGATTGCTATCATTATCTCTTCTTGATAGAGAATCAATTGAATATAAGCTTAAAAAATGTATAAGCTTACTTCTTAAACTTGCTATCATTATTTCTTAATACAGAAAACTGTAAGATTAACTGAAAACTATGTTCGCAGCTCTACCCTTAGTTCTCATCAAGCTACTTCCTCAATTTGTAGGATCCATAAGAAACACTGCTCAACTTGCCTTTTCCTTTCCTGTTTGGATCAAACAATTCCCTCATCAAACAATTCCATGAATTTATTGACTATGGATTTCCAGTTTTGAAATAGATAAATGTATTCTTTATATGTATACTGAGTAGACTTGTATTTTATTTTTATTTTTTAATTATATGTTCTTATATGTCAGCATCTCCCCATGTTGGACACTAAATATACATACAAAAATAAAACTCACTTATAAATCAATTTAATTAATATCCATGCAACCTAATGCGGGATTAACCTTCAAAGATCACTCGTTTCAACAATTGCAACACAACACATGCAATGATGTTATATTCAATAGAATCAAGAGTTCAATCCTCTCTGGAAAATACCTTCATTGTTCTTAACTTTCAATTTGTTAAGAACCCTGCAAAACATAAGCTTTGCAAAAACCTAAAAATAGGAACCCTACAAGGCATGATAAATATTGAAAATTACATGAAGGTAGTCTTACTCGGGGATTTTGAATTTTCCCTTGATATTAACCTGGTATTTTTCTTCCATAGTGATAAATTGTGAAGAAAGAAATGCAGAGAGAAAGAATAGAACAGAAAATAGTATATTAGAATATAAGAAGAAGAGTACAAAACAAGTACATGAAGAAGTTCATGAAGAAGTAAGTACTATGCAAAGGGAAATAGCTGAGCTAAATAGGCTCAAGAAAAACAAGAATAGAAAGTACAACTGGCTAGGACAACTGGCAATGTACAGTCAACCTGTTGAGGTTACATTATATTTAACACTCCCTCTTGAACTCAACAGTTACAAACATCAACACCGATTATGCCTAAGTGTTGTCTTTGAAAATCAAAAACCGATTTTCCCAGTGGCTTTGTAAAGATATCAGCAAGATGATCTTGAGAACCATAGAATTGTAGTACAATATCACCATTATTGACTAGCTCGCATATAAAATGAAACCGTGTGTCAGTGTGTTTGCTTTTCTTGTGAAACACATGATTTTTGGATAGAGCAATTGTTGAAGTATTGTCACAGAAAATAGGAGTTGGATCCTTTTCTGTATGTGACATATCTTTCAATATTCTTCTCAACCACACAGCTTGACAAGAAGCTGATGTAGTAGTGACATACTCTGCCTCTGCAGAAGATATTGAAACAATTGGCTGCTTCTTTGATGCTCATGAGATCAAGTTCGTGCCCAGTTGAAAAACATGTCTAGATGTGCTTTTCCTGTCATCCAGGCTACCTACAAAATCACTGTCTGTGTAACCATAAAGTTGATTACTATCAGATTTAGTGTACCATAAGCCAAAAATTGAGAGTTCCTGCAACATATCTCAAAATTTGTTTTTCCATTTTCCAATGAGAATCTTTGGGGGATTCCATGAATCTGGAAACAAGGCTGGTTGCATACATAATGTTAGGCCTAGTTGTTGTAAGATACAACAAACTACCTACTAAGATTTTGTACAGGGTAGAGTCCACTATAGGACCTTCATCTTTCTTGCTCAATTTTGTGCCTAGTGGTATGGGGGTTTCTGCTGGATTGCATTCTTCCATGCGAAATATTTTGAGGATGTCTATTGCATACTTTTGCTAACAGAAAAAATGCCTTTGGATGATTGATGAACCTCAATCCCTAAAAAATATTTCATTATACCAAGATTTGTCATCTTAAACTCAGATTGCATGGCATGTTTAAAATCTGTTAACTCAAGATTTCCAGTATAGATCATGTCATCAACATATAAACATATAATCAAAATTTTACCGTGTTGATCTGTTTTGGTGTAAAGAGTTGGCTCATTTTGACTTCTGCTGAAACCACTTTTGATCAGGTAAGTGTCAAGTCTGTTGTACCAAGCTCTTGGAGCTTGCTTTAAGCCATACAAGGCTTTCTTTGACTGATATACTTTGGCTGGGTTCTTTTGGACTTCAAATCTAGGTGGTTGATCGACATACACCTCTTCTTCTAAGAAACCATTCAGGAATGTTGACTTGACATCCATTTGGTATACTTGCCATTTGTGTTGGGCTGCTATGGCCAATAGAGTCCTTACAGTGTCTAATCTTGCTACTGGAGCAAAAGTTTCACCATAATCAGTACCTGGTTGTTGTGAGAATCCTTTGGCAACAAGTCTTGCCTTGTGTTTTTCGATCTTCCATTTTTCATTGAGTTTAGTTTTGTAAACCCACTTGACACCAATACTCTTCTTGTGACTTGGAAAATCAACAAGATCCCATGTCTTTTTCTTTTCAATGGAGTCAATTTCTTGGTTCATGGCTTGAACCCAATGTGGCTCCTTAGCTGCTTCCTTAAAAGATGTAGGTTGACATGACATTAAAGAAAAAAGGTTGTGTTGTTCAAAGCCATCCAACTGCTGATGGGTTTCTCTCAAACTTCAAGTTCTCTAATTGTGTGGTTCAGAGAATGATTCTCTGCTGGAAGTTGAGTTATCCTGAGAATTTTCAAGTTGTCTTTGTACCTGCAATCTTGGAAGAGTAGTTTGAGGTACTTGTTGTCCTGAATTTTCTGCATTTTCATAACTTGGCAGCAATGGATTTTGACTATCCATTTGTTGATTTTCTGAATCATTCCAGAATTGATTTTCGAGAAATACATCTCTGCTGAGAATTAGTTTCTTGGAGATTGGATTGTAAAGCCTATAAGCCTTAGATGTTTCACTATATCCAGTGAAAATACATTTCTCACTTATGTCATCAAGTTTCTTCCTTAATTCGGAAGGAATGTGAGCATATGCTATGCATCTGAATGTCCTTAGATGCGCAATATTGAGCTTTGTCCCACTCCATCCTTCTTGAGGGACTTTCATATTTAGACTTGTGGTTGGAGATCCATTTAGGAGATAAACTGAGCATGCTACTGCTTCAGCCCAAAAAGTATTTGACAAACTTTTCTCTTTAAGAAGTGTTCTTTCCATATTCATTATTGTCTAATTTTTCCTTTCAGCCACTCCATTATGTTGTGGAGTATACCTGGCTATTGTTTGCATGATAATGCCTTGTGATTTGCATAAATTTGCAAATTATCTGGAGTTGTATTCTCCTACTCCATCTTACCTGAGTGATTTGATATAGTTGCCACTCTATTTTTTAGCTTCTGCCTTGAATTCTTTGAATTTTGCAAAAGTTTCAGACTTGTGTTTGAGAAAATAGATCCATATTTTTCTACTGAAATCATCAATAAATGTTAGAAAATAAAAGCTGCCACCTATGGAATCTGTTTGCATTGGTCCACGTAGGTTAGTGTGAACAAGTTCAAGATGTTGTTTGGCTTGATTGGAAGATTGTGGAAAACTAGTTCTCTTATGTTTTCCAAGTATGCAAGACTCACATGGGGGAATTTGCTCTTTAAAGATGGGAAGACCTTTGACCATGGAATTATTTTGAAGAAGACTTAGACACTAAAATGGTAGATGTCCAAATCTTGTATGCCAAACCATTATTTCATTCAGGGTAGATGCACTCCGTGCATATGGTTGAATCATATTTGCAATTCTGAGTGTAAAGGGAAACATCCTATTCGGAGTCATGTGGATTTCAGAAATCAATTTTCTGGTTGGGATTTTGTCATATATCTTGCAAGTTGCTTCCTCAAAAAGTACCTTATAGCCATGTTCAATGAGTTGTCCTACACTTAGCAAATTATGTTTCAGATCTGGAACATGATAGACATTGTTTATGTCTTTCTTTACATTATGTTTAGTAAGAATAGGAACAGTTCCTTTTTCTTGAACTTTGACTAAATAATCATTTCCAAGTGCAATATCAGATGAGATTGAAGAATCAATGCATGAAAGTAAATATTTGTTACCTGTCATGTGATTGTTGCATCCATTCTCCAACAACCAGAGATCTTTAGGTTGTTGTTTAGTCTTGTGGCACGAAAGAAACATACCTCCTGAGTTTTCTCCCGTGTGATTTGACACATGTGCTCTGCCTGAGAGCTGATCTGCTTGCTTCTTCCTACATTCATATTCATACTAATAGCATTGTATGCTTGATTTCTCATTTGATCTTCTCCCTCTGCCTCTTTGAGGCTAGAAATTCTGATGTTGATTTTGTTGTTGTTGTCTGTGTCCTCCACTAGAACAAGGATTTCTATGACTGCTCCCTCTTCCTTGGTGATCTTTGCTTCTTCCTCTGCCTCTCCCTCTGCTGAAGGAGAATTGAGTTTTGAAAGCATTGGAGATTGACTCATCTGTGAGATGTAGTTGGTCTCATGTGTCACCAGAGAACCAATTAATTCATCTGTTGAAAAACTTGACAGATCCTTGGATTTAAGGATTGTTGTTACAACCATTTCGAATTTCTTTGTAAACTTCTGAGGATTTTCTCAACAATTCATTGATCAGTGATGGTTTCACCAGTCAATATGATATGGTTCACGATACCCATGACTTTGGTCATGAACTGATCCACATTTTTGGAATCTGTCATCCTTAGAGTCTCGAATTGCATCCTCGGGGTCTGCAGTTTAACTATTTTGACCCTGTCATTTCCTTGATAGGAAGATTTAAGGATGTCCCAGGTTTGTTTTGAAGTACCAGTGCCTGTGATTTTTGAGAAAATCAAGTCATCCATAGAATTTTGAATCCAAAATTTAGCTTTATTTTCTTTGTTTCTCTGCATTGCTTGAGAAATTTTCTATTGATTAGTCATGGAGGATAGGTCTGTTGGATCTGGTTCCACATATCCATGATCCACTGGATCCAAATACTCTTGTGCTTGCAAGAAGGATATCATCCGAAGAGACCAAAACTCATAGTTCTTTCCAAGAAGAATCATACCCTGAGTTGGTCCCAAATTGCTAGACGTCGCCATCTTTTAAAGAATTCAGCAAAAAAAAAAAAAAAAAAAAATCTTACTTACCTGTCTCCTGCATGTAATTTGCAGTGACTTCGAAACTCTACGATTTGAGATTTCGTGAGTTTCGACTTCATGATTTTTGGCTTCTTGATTATGTCTTTGGGACTTTGTTATATGAGTCCTCCGATCTCTTGTCACTCGAACCTTCGATCGTCGAAATGCCGAAGAGGGCTTAACGGCCTTAGATTGGCCCTTTGTCTCCAAGCAATGTGACCACATGCCTAATGGTTAAAGCGCTGTTGGATTTTATTGAATCAGAGAATAGTGATGCCTTTGTCGGTTCTCTGTCCCTCAAATCACCGAAATCTGAAGTATCCTGGCGCTTATTCAAACACCTTTTTGGGATTTCACATTTTGGGACTTCGACAGTTTTTCTACGATGATCCTGGGTCCTTCGGACTCCTGGTATGCGAAATGTTGAAATTTCTCCTTTGGATAATTTCAATGATCTAGATCTTTCTGTGATATGATGGTTCATATCCTTTCGGTATTTCGGGATTCTGGGTTTCACAACTTCGCGAACCCTGTTAGCGAGCTCTTCAGACTCCTTGATTTCCCAATCTCCTATTTACCAAAATGTCGATGGCCCTTTCCTTTTGGGACTTTCCCCGAAGGCATATCTTTTTTCCAAGTGTTCCCTTAAGATTGACGTTCCTCCTCGTTTCGCGATTTCATGACTTGTGACTCCAAATCCTCTGTCAACTTGAAACCCCAGTAGCCGAGATGTTGACGATTTCCTCGATCTCTGCCATGTGTCCGAACAAATGGACGGATGTGATCTTTTTGGGATTTCGTGACTTTCACCGTGGAGTGTCACGATGTAACACCCTATTTCCCCCAGTTTGTAAAAATAACTGGACTGGCCAAGAACTATGGAAAACTCATAAATGTGAATATGTGATGTAAATGGACCTTGAGGAAAAGGTCAATAAATGTGAATAACATTATGAATTGTATTGCAGGACTGTTGAGAGGGGATGTGAAGAAAAAGATACCACGATGGCGGTGGAAGGCACCTGGAAAGGTGGCATTAACTTCCACCGAGAATTAATACCATATTTGGACTCCACTGGCCTAGAGAACCAAAAGCAGCTCGATGGCCCTGAATTAAATGTCTCACAGGCTGGTAGGTAGATGGCTTATTGAGGGATGGGGAGGTGAACCGCCTATCCATAGAGCCATCATGACTGAACAGCGCGAGGAAAATCGCGCCACATGCAACCTCACAAGAGAATAAGGCATAGGGTGGAAGTGATTAGGAAGGGTAGACGCGAGGGGAGAACTCTGGAAATACGTAGAGTGAGTGATAGCAGGGAGGAAGGATTGCAACCTTCGCTCCTGATCACTGGAAAATAGAGACAAAGTCTCACAACATCGTGGTCTCATCTCGGGGGTGGATAGTGGTAAATCCGTTGGGAGTCACTAGGCCTACAGTTGGGTGGAAATGGGCACCCCTCTCAGCAGTTGCATAATCCCTGGTGTTATTTCTGATAAGTGTTTTTCCCTTGGCATATTGAAATATATGTATATGTTTATTCTGATGATTATGCCCATAAGCTGTGAAACTGTGAATGATTTCATTATAAGAATGTTTTTATGGTATTTTGATCAGTACTAGTAGTTGTATATTTGTATGGAAGGACTATGTATGGCTTATGTCCTCATGAATCATTATTTACATGTGTACTGATCTAATTCAGATTTCATGTCTGGTTCTTGGGAGGACAACATCCTTACCTACCTCAGGTAGTACCCTGAGTGAATCTCCCCATAGAGATACCCTCGAGAAACCCATCAAGAACCTAGAAGGAGGATGTGAGGGTGCAAGGCCCTAAGAAATCCCTGATAGGTATCGAATCGATGGACGAGATCCCGTCGGGAGGTCTATGGTCACTCATGAACGTTAGATTCGTTAAGAGGAAGCTCGAAAGTTAAGAGCCTTAAATTTGATATATGGTGAACGACGGAAGAGATCCCGTTGGGAAATCTGCGATCCACCATGACCATTAGACTAGTAGGAGAAAGTAGGGCGTTAAATGCTTACCACTTTGTTTTCCTGCGTCTTCATGGGTAGCAAAGAGTTTAGGACCATAGATCCCCAAGGTCCATGAGAGTATCTGTACCATGGATTTTTCCATGTTCAGGAAGTCGTGGGAGAGCCCACAATCTAGGAATCTGTCTGAGCCATCGGATCTTGACTGAAAAAATCTACAGGTGTTGGATCTGTTAGAAGTTACCAGAGGGTTAAGACCCTAGTGTATAGGGGCGAAAAACCCCGAAATAGATCTAAGTCGTCCGATTGACGGAGGCCACGTGTCATAAGATCTCCCATTTTGGGAAATCGAGAATCATGGAATTGGGATTCCTGTTGACAAGAGATCGAGACTTTCCATTATGGAAACCCTGAAATAGATCTCAATCGTCTGATTGATGGAGGCCATGTGTCGTAAGATATCCCATTTTAGGAAATCGACAATCGCGAAATCCGGATTCATGTTGACAAGAGATCAGGACATTCCATTGTGGAAACCCTGGAATAGATCTAAGCCATCCGATTGACAAAGGCCATGTGTCGTAAGATCTCCCATTTTGAGAAATCAGGAATCGCGGAATTGGGATTCCTATTGACAAGAGATCAGGACTTTCCATTGTGAAAACCCTGGAATAGATAAGAGCCGTCCGATTGACGGAGGCCACGCGTCGTGAGATCTCCCATTTTGGGAAATCGGGAATCACGAGATCAGGATTCCTGGTGACAAGGGATCAAGACTTTCCATGGTGGAAACCCCAGAGCAGTTGTGGACTGTCCGATTTAAGGAGGTGACATGTTGAGAGATTCCTTCAGTAAATCTCAGGGTTCGTAATGACCATCTGATGTGAGGAAGAGATGTCAATTTTACATTGGGGAATGAATGCATTAGGGTAAGTAGCGAGCAGATTTGGATGGCCAGAGTCCACTTGCCCAGATCTATGGCTGAGGATGCATTCCAGAGCCCCCTTTCCATTCTGCTTTTAATTGGGGGGGGGGGGTCTAGAAT
>ML778190.1:204604-235484 GCA_009831015.1 Picea engelmannii
GATCAATGACACTCAGGTGGATTCCAGACCCCCCTTGCCATTCTTCCTTTAATGGGGGTGGCGGTCCAAAATAGTGTGGCGTGTGAAGTGAGGCCCCCTCCTGTCATGTCGACTACCATGTCACGTTTCCCTCTCTGCCACCTGTATTCCACTTAACCACACAATGGGGCCATTTCTCATTGGATGTTCTCTAGCCCTGTTCGGATTTGTTCCTATTAGCCATTTTCTAACCCTGTAGGGATTCGTCCCCATTGGTCGATCGCTAGCCCTGTCGGGGTTCGGCGATTGCCAAGTCAAATGACTCTACATCACTGTAGCGCCGAGGCGCAAAGTATGAAATAGGTATTTCATTTATTCGGACTATGATCATGACTCGCAACCATGGGGGAGTGGGGAGAAAGAAAGAGCCAGCTCGCGCGAGGCCTCCATAGGTAATTCGGGGGTTCTGATTTGGCGAAAAACCAGAAAAATTTGATTTAGGTAGTGGGTATGTGACAAAGTGGTATTAGAGCATGGTTACAACACTTGTCCTGCTTGGGCTCAAAAATGAGCCGCGTAAGGAGACATTGTCATCTGCATTTTCCCCTTAAGAAGAAGGATGGCAGGATGAAACTGTAATCTGGGACATGAACTTCATTGTCCTGTTTTAGTGTTACGATGGCTACCTACTAAAGTAGGTAGAGTCTCTTGCAATTAAGATGGATGATAGATAAGGATTAAGACCCAAATGAAAAACCCCTATTATATGGGTATACATGTGAAATTATGAATTTATGCGCAGGTTATAAAAATGTATTTAACTCTTGACTAATAACCAACATTTGTCCTTTCACCCAAGCGGATGACCAGCCACGGGAATCTACAGACGCAGAGTATGGTGACTCACCAAGAGGTGGGAGAAGGCTCCCACAACATAGACGAAGAGTCTGATGAAAGAAGAGCAATAGGAACCCCTCTAGATCTAGCTGAGACTGTGAGGAGTCTCATGGTTGAATTGCAAAGCTGCAACGCTGACAATGAAAGGATGATGAAAGAACAAGAAAAGCAAACTGAAATTAATGCAGTGTTACTACAGAGATTATCCGACCTACAACGATAAATGCAGCATGAACCCAAAGTGCAGAAACATGGTTGTATCAGTGGCCATACTAAGAGAATCACTTCAAGAAAGGTCCACCCCAGAGGTAAAGGACCAGTGCCAGACAATTCCACTGAGAAGAAAGCTGGCGATTCAGAAGGCTCTTCCAGCAGTAGGACCAGTTCCTATTTTCGAAAAAAAATAGAAGAAGCAAAAGACTTCCAAGAGTCATAAATTTGAGGAATTCAAAAAGGCCAAACCTCCCTCCTTTGATGGTGAGATAAAGAAGGGAGAGGAAGCCGAGGCCTGGCTACTTGGACTGAAGAAATATTTTAGAGTCCATGATTTTTTAGAAAATTTGAAGGCTTGAGTGGCCACTTTCAATCTAAATGGAAAAGCTTCCATCTGGTGGGAAGATCTTAAGAACATGAAAGGGGTTCGCGAGGAGGACCTGTCTTGGAAACGTTTTGAGAAGTACTTCCAAAAGAAGTATTTGTCAGAAAAATATTTCGATGAGAAGGCTAAAGAGTTTTATGAACTCAAACTGGGGCAACTCACTATAGAGGAATATGTCAACCAATTCCTCGACTTATTGAGATATGTGCCCTAAATCAAAGCAGAGAAGGAGAAGGCGCAACTCTTCATCGGTGGGCTACCCAAGGAATACTGGAACTGAATCGAATTCGACAAGCCAAAGATCTTAGAAGACACTATTCGAAAAGAAACATATTTTCATGAACAATATGGACATCGGGCAGAGTCTCGTGAAAACTAGAAACAGAAGAGTGGTTCGAGATTTCAGAAAAAGGGGATCAAAACCTCAGGATTTAGAAACTACAAGAAGAACCCCAGAATGATCTATCTAGCCCGGAGTGTACTACAACAGAACTTTCCATCATCAGACGGAAATAAAACGTCTGGACCTATACTAGTAAAGACTAATAACCCAAAGAGAGAACCTCTGAAATGCTGGGGTTGTGGAGAAGAGAATCTTCTGAGAGACTGTCCACACCGACAATAGAACAATCAGAAATTTTATAACATTCAGGAAGCTACCACAGTCAATGACGTGGCAAGGAGTGTGCCGCATATTTATGCAGCTTTGGATAATAACCAAGCTGACCACCAAGCTTCAGTAGTGGAAATAGAAGGTATGATTTTCAGCCATCTGGTGTCTGTCTTGATTGACCCTGATTCAAATTTGAGTTATATAGCCCCTAAATATGTTGATAAGTGTAAGCTACAACCACAAAAACAAACCAAGCCATGGTTGGTACAGTTAGCCACAGGCACCAAAAGAAGGGTGGTAGAGTTCATACCAACCTGCCAGTTAATGTTGGGTGAATTCCCCACCCAATCAACCCTTAACGTATTACCCCTAGGATCATACGGTCTGTTGATTGGTATGGACTGGCTGGTTGCACATAAAGCTAGACTGGACTATTACCATAAAACCTTAGAATGTGTGAGAAAAGAAGGAAAAAGGATAACCCTTCAAGGGATCTGAAAATCGGTCTCGGTGAAGAAAATATCAGCCCTACAAATGAGAAAGTATTGTCGAAAGGGATGTCCCCTATATGAAATACAAGTGTTAAAAACCATCGAAGGTGCTCAACCAAGCCCTCATGATCACCCTATCTTGACAGAATATAGAGATGTGTTTCCAGAAGTGGTACCGGGTCTACCTCTGAGAAGAGATATTGACTTCTTGATAGAGCTCGCACTAGGAGCGGTGTCGGTGTCTAGGACACCCTACCAGATGAGCACACCTGAATTAGTGGAACTCAAATTACAATTGAAAGAAATGATGTATAAGGGTTATATTCGACCCAGCATGTCTCCATGGGGAGAACCAGTCCTGTTTGTGAAAAAGAAGGATGGCACCCTTAGACTGTGTATAGATTATAGACAACTTAATAAAGTAACCATAAAGAACAAGTACCCCTTGCCCAAGATCGATGATCTATTTGATCGGTTGGGAGGAGCATCTATTTTCTCAAAGATTGACTTGAGGTCAATATACCATCAAGTCCGAATCAAGGGTGAGGACATCCATAAAACCACTTTCTGGACACGGTATGGTCACTATGAGTTTGTGGTAGTACCATTTGGGTTAACCAATGCCCCTGCCACTTTCATGTGCTTAATGAACAATGTACTCAGTAAATTTCTAGATAAATTTGTACTATTTTTTATTAATGACATATTAATATAATCTAAGAATAGAGAAGAACATGAAGAGCATCTTAGACTTGTGTTGCAAGTGCTAAGAGAGCATCATCTCTATGCTAAATTCAGCAAATGTGACTTCTTTCAGAAGAAAATACATTACTTGGGACATGTTATGTCCGAGGAAGGGGTAGCGGTAGATCCTGACAAGATCAGGTCTATCATGGAGTGGCCTATCCCAAAGGATGTCTCAGACATCATATCCTTTATGGGATTGGCGGGATACTATAGGAGATTTATAAAAGGATTCTCCAAGATTGGTTGTCCAATCACTGCCCTCTAGAAGAAGGGGACAAAATTCCCGTGAACACAAAAATGTGAAGAAAGATTTCAAACCTTGAAACATCTACTAACCCATGCACCCGTGTTGAAAATCGTTGACCCAGAAGCTGACTTCCTTGTGTGCACAGATGCCTGTAAAGAAGGGCTCGGAGGAGTCCTTATGCAGGAAGGAAGTGTGATCTGCCATGAATCTCAAAAATTGAATGAACATGAGGTCAAATATGTGACTCATAATCTAGAACTGGCTGCCATAGTGCATGCCTTGAAAATGTGGAGGCATTACCTCTTGAGAAGAAAATGTGTTCTTATGACAGATCACTGTGGATTGCAATATTTGTTCAACCAACCAAAGCTCAATGCTAGAGAAGCTAGATGGATGGCCCTCCTTAGCGAATTTGATTTTGAAATCAAACACATTAAAGGGAAAGAAAATAGGGTGGTCAATGCCCTTAGCAGAAGAATGAAAACAATTCACTTGGCAACGGTGAGTACCTGCGAGATGGATGTCAAGAACAGAGTCAGAAAGGCACAAGAAACTAATCCCTTCGTTCTAACTGTGACCCTGTACCTACAACAAGAACCCTCTGAAGTAAAGTATGAAGGCTATCAGATGACCGAAGGAGGTCTGCTCACTTACAGAGATAGACTGTACATTCCAAATTGTGACGACTTGAAGAGGTTCATTATGGATGAACTACATAAAAGACCATACACTGGTCACCCAGGATACCAGAAAATGATCACTACCACCCGGAAGCAATTTCTTGGCCTAGATTGAAGAAAGACATAGCCAAAATATTTAGCCCAATGCATAGAGTGCCAGCAGGTTAAAGTAGAACATCGACATCCAACAGGACTATTACACCCTTTGCCCATCCCAGAATAGAAATGGGAAACCATCTCCATGGATTTTGTCAATGGATTACCAACTTCAACCAAACAGAATGATGCCATTATGGTGGTGGTGTATAAATTGAGCAAGTATGCTCATTTCATCCCCATCAAATCAACCTGCAAGGTGATAGATATCGCCCAGATATTCATAAAAGAGGTGTTCCGACTGCACGGTATGCCGAGAAAGATAATATCTGACAGAGACACAAAATTTACTTCCAAATTTTGGAGATCACTGATGGCTGGTTTGGAGAGCAAATTGTTGTTTAGAACCACCTATCACCCTCAAACCGATAGACAGACAGAAAGAGTGAATCAAATATTAGAGGATATGTTAAGGATGCATGTAATGCATCAACCCAGGAAATGGGAAGACTACCTGCCATTAGTAGAATTCGCCTACAACAACGACTACCAAACCTCCTTAAAGATGAGTCCCTTCAAGGTCCTCTATGGTAGACCGTGTAATACTCCAGTTAGCTGGAGTAATCCTGTAAATAGGATTTCTTTTGGACCCAACATGTTGAAAGAAATGAAACAACAAGTGACTCAGATAAAACAAAATATGAAGGTCGCTCAGAACCGACAGAAAAGTTATGTTGATCAAAAGAGAACTCCAAGAGAGTTCAAAATGGGAGACCATGTATATCTCAAAATTAAGCCCAGAAGGAGTTCCCTGAAAATGGGAGCTTGTGCCAAGTTGGTACCCCAGTATTGTGGACCCTTTGAGGTTCTAGATAAAGTGGGACCTGTAGACTATCAGCTAGCACTTCCTCCCATAGTAAAAGCACATAATGTTTTTCATGTTTCATTACTGAAGAAATATGTACATGATGCTAATCATATAATTGACTGGTCTGTGATACAGGTGGAACCAGAGGGATAATTTCTACCAGAACCCCAATGCATATTGGATAGAAAGGAAACCCTGCTTTGGAACCAAACCATTACACAGGTCAAGGTGCAGTGGAAACATTTTGGCCCAGATGAGGCTACATGGGAAATGGAGGATGCCATGAGACAGGCATATCCGCTTTTTTTTACTTCTGTACATGCAATTCATGTTACTAGATAAGAACATCGAGGACGATGTTCCTTTTAAGGGGGATGGAATTGTAACACCCTATTTCCCCTAGTTTGTAAAAATAACTGGACTAGCCAAGAACTATGGCAAACTCATAAATGTGAATATGTGATGTAACCATATGGACCTTGAGTAAAAGGTCAATAAATGTGAATAACATTATGAATTTTATTGTAGGACTGTTGAGAGGGGATGTGTAGAAAAAGAGACCACGATGGCGGTGGAAGGCACCTGGAAAGGTGGCATTAACTTCCACTGAGAATTAATACTGTATTTGGACTCCACTGGCCCAGAGAACCAAAAGCGGCTTGCTGGCCTCAAATTAAATGTCTCGTAGGCTGGTAGGTAGATGGATTAATGAGGGATGGTGAGGTGAACCGCCTATCTGTAGAGCCATCATGACTGACCAGATGAAGGAAAATTTCACCACACACAACCTCGCAAGAGGATAAGGCGTGGGGTGGAAGCAATTAGGAAGGGCACATGCGAGGGAAGAACTCTGGCAATACGTAAAGTGAGTGATAGTATGGAGGAAGGATTGCAACCTTCGATCTTGGTCACTAGAAAATAGAGATGCAGTCTCACAGCATCGTGGTCTCAGCTCGAGGGTGGATAGTGGTAAATCCGCAAGGAGTCGCTAAGCCTACGGTTGGGTGGAAACGGGCACCCCTCTCAGTAGTTGCATAACCCCTGGTGTTATTTATGATAAGTGTTTTTCCCTTGGCATCTTGAAATATATGTATATGTTTATTCTGATGATTATGCCCATAAGATGTGAAACTGTGAATGATTTCTTTATAAAAATGTCTGTATGGTATTTTGATCAGTACTAGTAGTTGTATATTTGTATGGAAGGACTATGTATGGCTTATGTTCTCATGAATCGTTATTTACATGTGTACTGATCTAATTCAAACTTCACGTCTGGTTCTTCAGAGTACGACATCCTTACCTACCTCAGGTAGTACCCTGAGTGAATCTCCCCATAGAGATACCCTCCTTGAAAAACCCATCAAGAACCTGGAAGGAGGATGTGAGGGTGCAAGGCCCTAAGAAATCCCTATTAGGTATCGAATCGACGGACGAGATCCCGTTGGGAGGTTTATGGTCACTCATGACCGTTAGATTCGGTAAGAGGAAGATGGAAAGTTAAGGGCCTTAACTTTGATAGATGGTGAATGATGTACAAGATCCCATCAGGAAATCTACGGTCAACCACAACCGTTAGACTAGTAGGAGAAAGTAGGGTGTTAAATGTCTTACCACTTTGTTTTCCTACATCTTCGTGGGTAGAGAAGAGTTTAGGACCGTAGATCCCCAAGGTCCATGAGAGTATATGGACCGTGGATCTTTCCACATTCAGGAACTCGTGGGAGAGCCCACAAGCTAGGAATCTATCTGAGTCGTCAGATCTCGGCTGAAAAACCTGACAGCCGTTGGATTTGTTAGGAGTTACCCGAGGGTTAAGACCCCAGTGTATAGGGGCGAAAAACCCTGAAATAGATCTAAGTCGTTCGATTTATGGAGGCCACATGTCGTAAGATCTCCCATTTCAAGAAATTGGGAATCACAGAATTAGGATTCCTGTTGACAAGAGATCATGACTTTCCATTGTGGAAACCCCAGAATAGATCTAAGCCATCCGATTGACAGAGGCCACGTGTCATAAGATCTCCCATTTCGGGAAATCGGGAAACGCGGAATCGAGATTCCTGTTGACAAGAGATTGGGACTTTCCATTGTGGAAACTATGGAATAGATATAAGTCGTCTGATTGACAGAGGCCATGTGTCATAAGATCTACCATTTCGGGAAATCGGGAATCGAGGAATTGGGATTCTTGTTGACAAGAAATCGAGACTTTCCATTGTGAAAACCCCGGAATATATTAGAGTCGTTCGATTGATGGAGGCCAAGTGTCGTGAGATCTCCCATTTTGGGAAATCGGGAATCGTGAGATCAGGAGTCCTGGTGACAAGGGATCAGGACTTTCCATGGTGGAAACCGGGGAGCAGTCATGGACTGTCCAATTTAAGGAGGTGACGTGTTGAGAGATTCCTTCAGGAAATATCAGGGTTCGTAATGACCGTCCGATGTGAGGAAGAGATGTTAATTTTACATTGGGGCGTGAATGCGCATTAGGGTAAGTAGCGAGCAGATCTGGATGGCTAGAGTCCACTCACCTAGATCTACGACTGAGGATGCATTCTGGAGCCCCCTTGCCATTCTTCTTTTAATGGGGGGGGGTCCGGAATTTGACGCGCAACTCTCGAACGATCAAGATTAATTCATCATGATCAATGGCGCTCAGTTGGATTATGGACCCCCCTTTCCATTCTTCCTTTAATGGGGGGGGGTCTAGAATAGTGTGGCATGTGAAGTGGGGCCCCCTCCTGTCATGTTGACTACCATGTCGCATTTCCCTCTCTTCCACCTGTATTCCATTTAACCATGCAACGGGGCCATTTCTCATTAGTTGTTCTCTAGCCCAGTTGGGATTTGTTCCTATTAGCCATTTTCTAACCCTGTAGGGATTCATCCCCATTGGCCGATCGCTAGCCCTATCGGGGTTTAGCGGTTGCCAAGTCAAATGACTTGACATCACTGTAGCACCGAGGCGCAAAGTATGAAAGAGGTACTGCATTTATTCAGACTGTGATCATGACCCGCGACCATAGGGGAGCGAGGAGAGAGAAAGAGCTAGCTCGCGCTAGGCCTCCGTAAGTAATTCGAGGGTTCTGATTCGGCGAAAAACCAAAAAAATCCGATTTAGGTAGTGGGTATGTGACACGTGACCTTTCGTCAAAAATACCTCCGATATTCCGAACTCTGAAATGCAAAAATGATGGCACTTGGATCTGCTACCACCGGTCCTCTGAGATGGACGGCTCACAATCCTCTCAGGATTTCATGATTTGTGATGTCGGGATTTTGTGTATCAGGGTTTTAGAGAGAAGTCTCCTTCGCTCGTCCAACTTCCGATCCCTGATTTTTTGATTGGATCAGATCGACGACTCACAATCTATCTCAATCCAACAGTTCAGAATAACTCGTGATTTCACGATTCGTGAATTCTCACAGCAGTCTTATGACCTTTACAACTTACGAGTCAGTGAAATGTCGAGATCTTGCCACATGTCTCTTGATGGATGGTCCAGATGATTTCGTGACTTCGCAATTCGAATTTCTCCTGTGTGCTCCAGAGGACTAAACCTCATGCACTTTCTCGTTGATCCAACGGTTGTCGGTCCTCTGCGCAAGGTCTAACGGCTGAAATTCTTTTGTCTTTTTCACGCTCTCTTCATCCCTTCTGAACTGGATTTCTACCTTGGATATTTTTGGAGGATGGATCTTACTACTGGGACATTTGTTCTTTTCTCCTTAGACGTGATCTTTGTTGCATTTACAAGGATTTTCTTCCTCGGAAGAAAAATTCGTGAATCTTTCAAAGATTTGAAAGAATTTCATGAGTTCTTTGTTCTCTGTTGCAATATTTGACAGATTTGAGCGATTTTTGAAATTCTTTAAATGCTTCTTCTTTCTGCAACTATCTTTCATGAATTTGAACAAATGCTTTGAATTCTTCAAGAGTTCCTGCCTCCTGCAGCTCTTCTTCGTGAATCTTTGATGATTCTTGAAAATTGTACAAGAATATTTACTATTTCTTCCTTCTCAGTCTCTTCTTCCTTCTCATGTTTCTACTCCTTGAAACTTTCGAGCGTAGTATGCTCTGCGACCTCGCATGAGCTTCTTACGCTAATCTTTTGAGCGTATGACGGTCTGCTTCCTCGTGGAATTTTCCTGCGAGGATCTTTCGAGAGTATGATGGACAGCTCTCCAAGCCTTGTGAAAAATCTGTGTCGAATGCTCTCAATATCCGTGTAAGCTCTGCGCTATTTGAGGATCATGTTGCTCTCCAGCCTGTGTGAAGAGGCTTACTACTGTTGCTCTGATACCATGATAAATTGTGAAGCAAGAAATGCAGAGAGAAAGAATAGAACAAAAAATATTTAGAATATAATAAGAAGAGTACAAAATGAGTACATGAAGAAGTTCATGGAGAAGTAAGTACTATGCAAAGGGAAATAGCTGAGCTAAATAGGCTCAAGAAAAACAAGAATAGAAAGTACAGCTAGCCAGGACAGTTGGCAATGTACAGTCAGCCTATTGAGGTTACATTATATTTAACACATAGTAGTTGAATGTTGTGTCTTCTCTCCTGGAACTAATGCAATGACTGCACCAAAAACGACATTATCTGACTTGCAAGACAAGGGCATGGAAGCACTGTTAGCTCATCTCCTCAATTATTCATGTGATGAAAAGAGTCTACAGAGAAATTCATTTGATAGTCATAGGACTACATAGGCTCCAAGGAGAAATAAATGATCTCAACTATTTTGTGCACCAAAGAGAATAGTGAATCCAACTTGGATCCTACGAGAACACATTTCTATTTATGGATTTGCATAAGTAGCTTCAAGTTCCTTCTCCTTAACTCTGAGTGGGTGTAGTTGAGCAACAGTTTTTCTATCTTGCATTTTGGACAATATATTTTTGGAATGATCGATTTCTACTTTTTTTGTCACCCGATTCACACAACTCATAATTTTTCTAATGGCCTCTATTATAGAACACTAGATACATTTACATATACATTTACGAGGGTGACATTGATATCCCTCCATCCTATCAATTCCCTTAATTTGGAGAACAAGACTATAAAAGATTTCTTGCCATTGCATTTTATTATGGAGCCTTGTCCTAATGATCCCAACATGAATTCTTCGCTCAAATCCATTGCAAGGAGTTGGTATCTTTGACGTAGGGAGAATTGAACCAATTGACCCATGAAGAAGGAAAACAAAACCATTCTCAATTCCCCACAATTCCTTTGTTGTCTATATCAGGCCATCACCACCAAAAATGAGTGAGAATTGACCACAACACTCATGAATATTAATTCCTCCTTGCGCTTGCATGGTTGAATTGTGTTGGGGTAAATTTCACGAGACAGGTGAAACCCCCAATGGACCAAGACCCCTTCTTTGATCCAAAAAAGGAGAAAAAATGGTAACTACTTTCCCTTTAGACCTATTTCGACAAGTAGGATAGAAGATAGAAATGGATGGCACACCTTTTTACGATGGTTGTCCTCATTGCTCCATCCTTTTGAGCTTTATATCCAAGCTCCTAGGCACAAGAAATGACCTACAAAAGAATAAGGCGAGATCTATTTTTTCCACACTATAATGTTAAGTAAAAATAGATCTATCCACGATGATTTTCACAAAAATAGACATGTAAACACTTAAACGCATAAAAATGAAAGGAATAGGCCAAGTTATATATTAAGGGGAAGATAACAAAAATGGAAGCACTTAAACTCTTTACCTTGATGTTGCAGCAACCTCCTCCAAGGTCTCTAATCCATCCCCTTGTATCTTACACAATCATAAGTATGATGTTCTTCAATTCTCTCCCACTCTTTCACTCAAGCATGATCCTCATTATATAGTGGTTTAAGGCATAGCTTTGAGATATCTTGGGAAAATGGTTGAGGATTTATCTTTTGAGGATGGGATTTAGTGCCTAGGATAGAAAGAGATATGGCTTGAATCCTTAACCTAAACAATCTCAGATCTCCCAAAATCTTTCCCTTAGAAAAAGGTGGAATGATGGCAACCTTTTCATCGCTCCCTTAACACTGAGTAGGCAATTATCGCTCCCTAAGACAATCTAGGGGGGTAGATAGTCCATATTTAATAACTCCTTGTGTATGGGGAAGGGGGTGATGATCCTAAAATATGGTAAAAACATTAAGTAAAAGTGTAGAATTTTGACCTTCAAATGATATATTTCTCTTCCAACTTTTCTAGGGATCTTGACACGTACTCCCACATGGTCATGAATTTGAGACACTTAATAAAGTCCATGAGACACTTAATAAAGTGAATGTGATAGCTAGTAAGTTGCATAAGACAAATGATAAAGTGCATGCAACACTTAGTAAGGTGCATACGACACTTAAGCCATTCAGAAAAATGTGATACATAAGCAAGACACTTAGTAGTGTGGGAATTTGGTGTGTAACAGATGCCCCCCTAAAGTGTGAGGTTAGAATAAAAGATGATGTCTGAAACACTTTACAAAAATATGTATGTGAGGGTGTTGGAAGATGATAGTTGGATGGAAGCTACAAACAAACATCAAACAATATATATGCATCATCCCTGAGGTAGGAATACCCATGCTCATAATAAAATGAATCAAGGAACAATTGTCGACCAATACATTATGAATCCATGAAAGCACTAACTAAGGATATGGACACCAAATATAAAACATGGATCCATATCTCCATGACTCAATCAAGTCGTAGCCACGAAAGAATACATAATGGAGCTACAATATGATAAAACACAACTAGGGGCCATCACAAATTGGATATATGTGATAGTATACATATCATGATATTTCTAGGACAATGACTTGAATATTCTAAGTACTTAGACAATATCCATCACAACCTAGGGTAGGCACGTAACATAGGTGCATTCTAACGATTTTCGTCCCAATCCCAATGTGGTACGATTATAGTCATGTGAATACATGTGTTGATGTCAAACATGGCAGAAACCATTTGATTACCAATCATTGATGTATACTTCTAACAAGTGTGAGGGAAATCACCAATGATGAAAATTAATTCCAAGGTACCCTATTACATTCCAGTGAATGTGAATAAATGAGATGAAGTCAAACATTCATGGAATCATTTGATCAAAGGCTAGCGATGTAAGCCTATTGTCGAAAGGGAGGAGACATGCCATTGAGGCATGCAGGTTCCATGGTACTAATTGGTTTCTAAGCCTAATTCTTGAATAATGTGTTGAAGTCGATAGGAATAGACTCGTCGAAGGAGGGCCATGATGTTTCGCCCATCATCGACAAAAAACTAACATAGGAAAGTGATGTAAGATGATAGATCAAATGAGTATGGACCGGCATGAGGATGAAAGTTGGTAATAATGCAGAGTGGATGGTTTGACATGAAACTTCTCTTGAACATTGTGAGGAACGACAATGACTTGGAATCATTCACTCAACTGAGAGATAGAACAAAATATAGTGCAACAATCACCAGGGAACTCTTTAGGTGAGTCGAAGGAGTGTGAGGACTCAAAAGATTGGTATATATTAGAGACAAGAAAATTACCCAACTATAATATGAAACACAAACAAGGGAGACAACACACAACTGCCAAATGCTTTCAAAATATTTACCCACTTCCTTCAATTTTTTCCCCACCATGGATGACGAGTACTTATTTTTTTTTAATGAGCTTGAGGAGGATAATAGATTATTGGTATAGCTCATCTTCGATGCATAATTTTATGAACCCAAAGAAGGAAAGCACGGTTTTCTTTTCATGTTTAAAGAGTTTGAAAATATATTAAAGATGAATACAAGGGTGTTCTTTTTTGTAAGCGTATTCCCCCAAGCCCAAAAAACTATAAAACAATACAAGGGAGAACTCTTCTAACCAAGGTTGACTACAGTATTCATTTTTTTGTAATTACTCCATTCGATAATTAGTCTAAAAAGAGTGTGAAAAGAAACAAACTCACTTGACAATCTTTTTATGTTTATGGAGTGATATAAAAATGATGAAGACTTGTATTCTTGAAAATATTTGCAAGTTTTAATTCAAGTGTTCTTATGCAAATGGATCAATTTTGCAAACACGACTTTTATAGAAATTACACATTTAAGATGCATATAAACAACAACAAATCACAGTGAACAGAAAACACATAACATAGCAAATGATAAAGGAGTTCACCCCTCTCTTGGGCTACATCTCCTGGTCCAGCTTCCAATGGATATTTTGTATTATTTTCTCAAAGTGATAAAATATGTGCTTTAGAATTCTCAAAATGCCAAATAGATGGCTCCAATGGCTTCAGAACGTCCAAAAACCCCTAACTAGGATTTTTCAGCACCTCGTTTGGCCAAAAATTGAAGAAGATAGGCTTCCTGGAAGTTCCCCTTCAAACTTGTTGTCTCTGGATCGCCAAAATGCACCTCTTGCTCCTCAACCTAGCCCCCACACGCATATATGTGTTAAAACCCAGCACTGGGTGCAACCGCACAATGGTGCGAATTGTAGGATGGTTACGCGCCTAGCCCCTAACCGCCTAGGACCGTGGGCATGTGAAGCACCATATGACTACACGCATATACACAAAGGGCCGAAGGTTTAAACGATCGGAAAGGAACGCGTTGTGGTTACATTGTATACACATAAGACCGGGGGCTGGGGCTAAGCCCCATCTCGGACCACTCCCCTGTTGCAAATCAATTCAAATTCAAATAAATTTATAAAGGTATAGTGTTAAGAACTATATGGGTGGTGCGTCGGTTGGGAGGCCCTTCCCAAAGCTTTTCCCCTGCCTAGAGGTCACGGGGTCGAATCTGGACAACAACATAAATTTTAAACCAACTCCAAGGTGACACGTGGTGGTCATTGAGTGGGCCACGTGTCAGCATTTCTTTCACCACCATTGCCACGTGTCATACGCCAACTCATCCACACGACTACCAACCAACATCTACCATGTGTCATATGGCCTTGCCATGTGTCATACAGCTCTGACAAGTGTCGTACGGTCCTGCCATGTCATCATCCGTACAGACTGTACGGACTATACAGTCAACACATTTTTTTTGCCTGTTTGTCGTTTTGAACAGAACGTGATATCTCTCTCATCTGACGTCCATTTGAACCCAAATGAGTTGCGTTGGGTTTGTGACAATGAGGCCTATGCTCCCGTTTGATTTGAAGTGATTCCGAGTACTTTGAATTTTGAGAAAAATTTGATCCCCTGGATCACACCTCCCCATTGGAAAGCTTTTGGACCTCCAAAAGACTATTTTCAGTCTATTTGAAGATGAGGGTATAGTTCCCTCACCTTTACAACCTCAATCCACTTGGCTTTGCTTGGATTTGTGCCTTTAAGACCAACTCGAAGATATTCCACATTTCCTTGTTTTGAAGTTCTCATTCTCTTATCAAGGATTGTGTCTTCATGCAGTTCTGTAAGATATTCTGGGGATAAATCATCTATAGAAGGAATCTGAACATGTTCTCCTTTATCATAAATCAAAGGAGGCTCATACAATTTCAAATTCTCAACATTAACAACTGCATACATTTTCATATAAGGAGGCAAATCTAAACGGAAGGCATTGTTACCAATCTTGTCAAGAATCTTGAAAGGATCATATCGAATTGGTTTCAGTTTTTTACCTTCTCCTTTAAGCCTCTCTTTACTATTGTAAAGCCAAACTGCATCTCCAACTTGGAAACTGTGATCAACACGATGCTTTTCATGTCTTGTCTTGTACTTGGCTTGACTCTTTTCCATCTGCTCTTGTACAATTTGATCTATCGACTGAATTTGTTCAATGAACTTTTTTTCCCTATCAATGTCATATTGACCGTTAATAGAAATATCCTTCCCAAAGATAAAATCTAAAGGAGATTTGGGAAAATAGCCAAAACATGCTTCAAATGGCGATGTTTGAGTTGAAGAGTGCTTAGCTGATTGTAAGCATGTTGAATGTAGTGTAAATGCTTATCCCAAAGTTTAAGATGCTTGCTGCAATAACCAAGAAGAAGATGCACCACTGTTCTATTTACCACTTATGTCTGACCATCGGTTTACGGATGAAAAGTTGTGCTCTTTTTAAGTTTGGTGTCCATGAGTGCCCATAAAATCGACCAAAAACTTCCAATAAATCAAGAATCTCAATAAGAAAAAATGGATTTAGGCAATCCAAAATGTACCCAAACATTTTGAAAGAACATTTGTGTCGTTTGCTCAGCTGTAACCTGCTTCTTACAAGGCATAAAAATACACATTTTTCTAAATCGATCAACCACAACATAAAGATAATCATGATTTCGTTTAGAAATAGGTAGACCTCCTACAAAGTCCATAGAAATACTTTCCCAAGGACGAGAAGGAACCAGAAGTTGGGTATACAAACCCAACTTTCAATTGCTAGGTTTGCTTGTGGCACATAATGAACATCCTCGAAGATATCTTGAAACACTTTCATTCATTTTAGGCCAATACCAGTACCTTTGCAAATTAGCCACCATCTTGCCTACACCAAAGTGACCACCAATAAGAGAAGAATGGGCTTCTCTTATTATGTTGATTCTTTCACCCTGTGGAATACATAGCTTGCTAAGATTATACAAAAGATTATCATGCACATGGTAATCCAATTCCTCAACATGGTTAGAATGACACAAAGTCTCATATACTTATTTAAAATCAGCATCTAAAGCATATTTCTCAACATAACTCTCATGCATGATAGGACTATGCTTAAGAATAACTGAAGCACTAATAATACGCCTTGAAAGCATATCAGCAACTTTGTTATAAATGCCCTTCTTATACCTTATGACCAAGTGGAATTGTTGTAGAAAACTCATCCATCTGAAGTGCCTAGCTTGTTGTAGCTTTGTTTGTGATTGTAAGTATTGCAGTGGTTGATGATCTATGTGGACAATGGTTTCTTTCCTCAACAAATAATGTTTCCATTTTTTCACACTTTGTACCAATGCATACAACTCCTTATCATAAGTAGGATAGTTAATCACGACACCATTAAAAGTTTCAGAATGAAAACAAATGGTCTTACCATGTTGTAACAAGATTGCTCCCATTGCATAATTGCTTGCATCAGTTTGGATTTCAAAAGGTTGCCTCAAATTCGGAAGTGCAAGAACTGGTGTTGAACTGATCTTCTCTTTCAAAGTTTCAAAAGCCTTTTGTTTCTTGCCTCCCCATTGAAAAAATTGCTTGACACTTGTCACTGCATGTAATGGAGCTGCAATGGAAGAAAAGTTAGCAATGAACTTTCTCCAATATTGGGTTGCTCCCAAAAAACTTCTTACCTCTGTCACATTTTTGGGCTTGGACCATTCCAATATGACTTTGACCTTGGAGGGATCAATTTTTAATTCACCTCCACCAACAATATGCCCCAAGTAAGTAAGTGCAGTTTTTCCAAACTCACATTTGGACATCTTCAAAAACAACTTTTCCTTTTTCAAAACATCCAAAACTTGCTTCACATGCTTAACATGCTCTTCACGAGATTTGCTAAAAATCAAAATGTCATCCAAGTAGACAATAACAAAATCATCAAGAAAATGCCTTAAGACATCATTCATAACTCTCATGAAAGTAGCAGGTGCATTGCAAAGTCCAAAAGGCATTACCATCCACTCAAACAAACCTTGCTTTGTTTTGAAAGCTATCTTCCATGTGTCTCCTTCGACAATCCTGATCTGATGATATCCGATTCTCAAATCCAACTTAGTAAAATACTTAGCATCTTTCAATTGATCAAGCAAATCATCGATTCTAGGAAGAGGATAGCGATTCTTTACTGTAATCTTGTTCAAGGCCCTGAAATCAACACACATACGCCAGGTACCATCTTTCCTTAGCACTAACACAATTGGAGATCCACATGGCGATGTGCTTGGCATGATGACCCCTTTGTCAAGAAACTCTTGGATTTGTTTTTTGATTTCAGCATTCTCCATGACTGACATCCTGTACATACCAATGTTTGGAAGAGGACAATCTTGCTGCAATTGAATTTCATGTTGGATACCCCTTTTTGGAGGTAATCCCTTTGGTTCCTGAAACGTCTCATCATATTGATTAACAACCTCATATAGATCAGATTTCAACTTTGCATCACAACCTTGGAAAAATTTGTTTTTAATATCATCTTTGGGTTTAATCATTAAGAGAACAAAATTCTTGCTAGCATTGACTAATCTCTTCATTTGTCCCACATTTACAAGTGATAAATTCATCTTCTTTGTATGGGCTCTAACAATGTACTCAACTCCATTTTTAAACAAGTGATACTTATTCTCATGACGATGAAAAATGGATTTTCTATCATATAAATATGGGCTTCCCTTTCGAATGAATCTAGTATAGACCTAAATTTGTTTCGTTGTTTATTTCAGATATGCAAGGCCATTGATGGCTTACCCAGGCACAGACATCCTCACCTGCATATCCACTGGAGCAACATTTTACTACAACTACAATCTTGAATCCACCACCAATAATAATTTTCTCGATCTTCAACAATATCTCGATGACGGGTAGAACTGGCAAGTTAAGTACTTACTTGTCAAATTACCTTTAGCCTTACCCTTTTCTAGAACCTATAACCTTTGTTTCTTCTTAGAAGTGCCTCTTTACTTCCTAATGTAGAAAAATCATAGATTATTTTCTTATGCTCTCAGAGGATATATATGTATGTCACCCAGTCCACATAAGGAACCTTCCCACCAAGTCCCCTTACCGCCTAACCACCATAAATGGACCCTAGCAATGGTCAAGAAGTTAACTACAATGTGAGGAATCAATAAGTACAACTTTTCCAGAGGTAGTGAACTCTCAAACAGGTGCAGGTACAACTGGTAATGGGAATTTTAGTTGAGGAATAGAGAAAGTACTTGGGAAATGGAGTAGTTAAGAGCCACACCTACCAATAGCAGTTCCAGAAGGTCCACAAATATGGAATAAACAAATAACTTACTAATAAGTGTGTAACCATCAACATAGTTATTACTATGGAGTAGAGTCATGTGCCTGCATGCATGTAGTGGTGGAAATGGTGGCAGGTGGTGGAAATGGTGGCGCAGATCCATGTGCTTGTATGCATGTAGGTTGTGGAAATGATGGTCATGGCCATATTTTTCAGACAAACATTGAAATTTGGGAGGAAGAGCGCAGTATTTGTCACACATTTTTCGATGCATTGAAAACTTAGGTTAAAACTTAGAACAAATAAATTGCATCTAATTCATAAGTTGAAAGTGAGTACTGAGAATGTATTTTTACCTGGGGAGGAGAGAAGCCTCCAATAAGACTTTCATTGTTAGAGTGAATAGAATGGTAGATAAATAATTTTTATTAAAATATTTAATATGAAAAATTACAACCCTGATACAAAGTTATGGATATACCAAATGTATAAAAGTCAACCACAAACTAGTTGACGATCAAAACCATATCGAAGAGTGATATTTATCATTCAATCACAAACCCACCCCTTCTTTCCTTCGGCAGGGGACTAATAAGAAGGGTGGTATTTATCATTCAATCACAAAACCACCACTCATTAGCTCGATTTGTATCATGAACAATGATTCATGTTCCATTATTTTAATGTCATTTTATATTTTTTGAAATTTATGTTTATAAAGTTGATAATATATCATTTAGTTGTCATGGAAGAGCATTATGATGCTAGTTGTGGCCTTTTTCTGAATTTTCATGCATTTCTTAGATAGATTTTTGATGTGGCCTCCCATCTCTATAATGATATTTCCTAGAGAAAATGAAAGGAGTGGGTAGTTCACCAGGATGTCCCTACTCATGCTAGAAGGTCCTCTACTACAAATTATAGAACCTAGATTGTATGTGCAACACATCCAAATCCACTTTCTAAATGCATACATAACATGTAGTGAAAATATCATATAGTGAAATAATGATACATATAATTGAACTATTCTCAAAAGAAAATATTATTTTTAATGCTCGATTGAGCATAGAAATGTTCCTTTTTTAAATAAGAAATACAACATAAATTCTAATGGGATTCTATGTCCCCTGAAATTCCATGCTCTAAGACAATTTCTCCCTCATATAGGACTTACTGAACCATTAATAAATAACATAATTTTTTTCCTTCATGTCAATGGAACCCATCATTGAAACAAATATCAGTCAAAATTTAGACCAACATCCAATTACCATTACTACTCCGACAATAAAGGAATAATTGAGAGGATGAAATTTTGGTATTAGATAAGTAGCATAGATAGGGATGAAACTAAATAAATTTGTGGTTTAATTAACCATTTCAATTGTTGTATTTATCTAACCAATCAATTTAGAAACAAATGGAGATATTACATGTTTTTCAAAGTAGAGATCAAGAACCAAGGGATGCGTATGGCCCTTTTACGACCTCAAGCACTAGGAAAATGTTGTTCCCATGACATTGGGGTGTATACAACCTCTAGGAGTGGTTTAATTTTTGTGTACAATATGTAGAATAGGTATAAAACTTTAATCCTCCTTCATTTGTTATGTACTTCCATGGGGAAGAATCAATTGTTGTGTATGGCTTAAACAATCAAAATATATGTTGTTCTTCATATCCATATTTATAAACTTTGATAAGTAATTGAAATTGTCATTTTATGACAACCATTCATATCTACTATGGAAGGAATGGATGTATATTATATCATAGATATTGACATTCATCAATTTTTAATGGGGAATTGATTTCTAAGTGAAACTAGTAGAAAAGTAGTGTAATATTTTTCATTAAAATCATCGATTGAATTAATATAAGCCATTAACCATAGATAATCGTAAAAAATTTCACACATAGAACTAAAAAAAATAATCACACATAAAAATAATAGAGCAATTCAAGACACCATGGAAACCATATTTACTCTAAAAACCCAAATGGGAAAACCATGTTTGAATGGTTGCTTAGTTTTCAATTCAAAAATATCTAGTTATAATGTAGCTCATGACTTCTATGTATCCTCTTCTCTTGGCCAGCCAAAAGAAAAGACCCTTTGAGATTCAACTTATAATAAGATATAACATAGATAGGGGATAATTGAAAGTTAAGTGAGTGATCTTTCATTTAAAATTTTCATGTCCTTTATGTTTTATCTAACATTCATTAATCATAAAATTTCACTTAGGTATTGAGTCTTACTTTCTCATATCCATTTTGTATCACACCTCCCCATTGAGAATATTTTTGGTCTCCAAAATATTAGAGGAAACCAATATAGATCAATATACCTTCTATCTACTTTTTTGGAACATGGCTCTAACTATATCTCTTGGCTACAACTCTAACTCTAGATACTAGCTTTGGCTCTAGTTCTAGCGTTTGGATCAATTTTTCCTACAATGTAGAGGTCTACTCATTGACTTTTATCTCTCAGAAATATCTAGATTCAAATTGTTCAGTCAAAATTCATTCTCATATTTAGCATGCAAGTCTCTTACATTCTCATACTTGGAGATGGCTCATCTTAGAAGAAAATGAAAACCAAGTTGAATTCTAGTCTTTGCTTGTTCAGTGAGATTTAGCAATTATTCCATCATGCAACAACTCCATGAAAGGAGGTGTGGCATAACTTGTTTTACTAGGATCAATTCCTCCCAAAGATGGAAACAATTTTCTACACTGCATGCTCTTGAATAACACTCCATCTCTATAGTACTTTCAATAAAATGGCCAACATCGTGAATTATCCAACCTCCAATTACTAATAGCTCCTCCAATTATTATCTCATTGGTAAGTTTGTTAACATACGGGTGATTCATTCTTTAACCATATATTGCAATGAATTAAACATCATGTAATGATTTATATCCTTCCCCATTCTCTCATGGTTCCACCAAACATCTTCTTTCTTTTTTGGTGAGGTTGGGCTCTTGTGTTGTTTCATATCAATGGGAACTTTCTACTCATGGGTTTCCAAGGTAGGGAACTCTTTACCTCCTTTAGTATTCATAATATAAATCCTTCTCATATCTCTGAGATTGTTGGGTTGAAGCTCTAAATAAATTTCCCAACACTTTACTTCCCATTTCCCACTCAACTTGTATTACATGGACTATTTGGCACGCTCTTCTTCTCCATGTAACTTTCGGCTTGTTGTTTTCTAGGGAGATCCTTTTTATCTTTATTCATATGAAAACATGCCATCTTGTAGCATGTAGAATTGTTCGCCCAAGAATATGCCTCAACATGGAATTTCTTCCCACAAAAGAAACATACTTTGACATAACAATAGATAGAATCTCTATGTTATTTCCTCTTGGAGTAGTGATAAATGAGGAATGTGTTGCCTAATTCTTACATCATGTCCTTCTTCCTCTTACTCCCACTAAAATTCTTGTTGATTATTCTAAGTGTTGGTGCATGTTGAGTCTCCACACTTTCCTCTTTACTACCCTTCTATAATATGACACAAGAAGGATGGAGTGGGATTGTGCTTCCCTCTTCCTTCATTTTTTCTCTTTCTTTAGATGAGCATGCTAACTCTACCATGTATTTTTCCTTCACAGATGTGATCTTGTTTCTCATGGCCTTTTCCTTCAACATAAACATAGGAATTCATGGCACTTGACCCTCTATTGAGATACAATAGAGATTACGATGCCTTGTATTCTTTTTCTTGTCCATTGTCCATCATAGCACATATACCCTAAAAATTTTAAACCATTTCTATTCGTATGTTTTTAAAATTCACTAAAATTCTCTTGAGCAATATTCTAAAGAAGGTGTGATTATTGTAGTTATCTCAGTCATGGTGTTAGCCCTGGTAATGATAGTGCAAGGTGGCTTTTATTCCTTTGTCTCTTGAAAAACTTCCTGTAGATTTGATAATTCCTCCTCCTTCTTTAACAAATCTTATTGCAATTGAGTTTTCATTTGAGTGAGAATGTCTTCCTACTTGCAATCCATATAAATGATCCAGGACCCTCTCTCCTAATTGCACATGATGCACTCTTCTCCCATCTTAATATTCCATAACCATAGTGAGGGATTATTAGCATTCATGAAATTAGTTCTTTAGCAATGGAAACAACCTTGTTAAGGTATCAAGGCTATTCTCCATCTCTAGCATTCTCCAGTCAAACATGCATGCATTCTCCACGTTCAAGTTCTTATTTTCCTCTCTAAGTTGAACATTCATGGGTTTCAAGTATTCCAACTGTTCTCTCTTCACTTACCCATGCTAGGTTTGTGTTCTCTTCAAACTTATAGTAGTTGCATTATGGTAAATGATTCAACTAGTCTTTTATACCTTATGATCCATAAATGAAGGACCTATATCCTAGTTACGTGATCTGTATGGATCATCTGTAAAATTCAAGTTTGATCTCTATTCTTAGCCTTGGATAGAGATATTAGTCTTCAAAATGGATTCAAGACCATTGTTCTCATTGCAGTTGTTAGTGCGACTACTCTACAACACTCAAGGTTTGTGATATTTCCCTTCTTCAAAAATTGCTCCTACTACTGAGTTATGAGAATATGGTTTTGTTTTCATTGCTCTTTTCTTTGAATTATACAAAGATATCTATGTTTGAAATGAAATCCAAGCCTTATGCTCTCTGTGTTACTTCTTCTCAACATCTACATATGTAATATGTGTCTCTAATCCGTTTTTACTTCCAATGGTGTATGTTTGGTATATTGTTAGTCAAACTTATTTCCAATGGACTTGGTTCCTTTTTTCCTAGTTTTAAAACAATTAAGCCAAGACTATTTTGTGCCAAAGTATTCTAGCACTCCAGTTTTCATTATTGAAAACTATGAATAACTATGCATCAAAACCATTATCTAAACATATATTAATCCATCAATTTGAGGACATTATCAAAACTTTTGTCGATAAAATATTGAATGAAATACAATGCAAGAGGGATAGGATATGCATTTCTACGATTTCTATAAATTGTGTAAATCAAATACTAATGCTAATTACAATAAGACATTTTAAACACTTACGAAATATATATATATATATATATATATATATATATAATCCACTTCAACCTAATACATAAGAAATATGTTTGAATTCTCTCCTCAATGTCTATCATTTTTAGAACTGATATACATCTATATGTAAAACACCACATTTTATTATAATGCTACTACAATCAATAGTAAAGTACTATTCAATTTTACCCAGAAAGAAATTCCCAATCATTATCAATTCAAGAACAAATGTAATAACTTACTATTGAATCAATAAACAACAATGTTATTCTTCATGTTAGTGTCACCCATCATTGTAATTCCAAAATTGTTGTCGATCGAGATGTAGCATTGATATACGTGAGAATCAATGAATTTGTCATTTAATTATCCAATTCGACCATTGTCGTCAGCCATTAATTAATGTATAACGAAAGGGAGATATTATATGCTTTTTAGAATAGAGATCAAGAACCTCGGGGTTTGTACAACGCTGGCACAACCGCAGAAAGGAAAAAATTTCACCTAAGCTATTACAATGTGTACAACCTTGTAGATGAGAACAAGCTACATAACATGTGTAAAAACTCAATCCTCCTTAGTTTGTTGTGCACTTTCATGGGGAAGAATCAATTATTGTGTATGACTTCAAAAGTCATAAGATTTGTTCTTCTAAGAAATTACAATAATTATTTTATGAAAATTATTGATGTTAAATATGGAAAGGACAAAGATTATCTCATTGTTATTGTTGTTTCCATTTATCAAAATTTCTAATGGGGAATTGATTTTGGAGTGCAACTAGTAGAAATACAGTGTGAGATTATTCATTAATATCATGGATGTGAATAACATCAATACTTCATTATATATAAGACTTCATTATATATAAGGAATAATAATTTCATACAACAAATTAAGCATCAAAATCACAGTTAAATTTTTCGACTATTCAAGATACCATGGACATCATATTTACTCTAGAAACCCAAAAGAGAAAGTTGATTTCAAATGATTCCTCAATTTTAGTTTTAACAATATTTGGTTACGATGCAACTCATGGTTCATATTCATGCTCCTCTTTTGGAAAATCTAAAGTAAAATCCTTTTGAGAGTCAAGTTACAAGAAGATATATGAGAGCTATCGTGCAATGGGAGGCCAAGAGACCCACCTTTAATTTAACATTTGGATTTTTATTTATGTTTTATCTAACCTTTATTAATCACCAAATTACACATAGGTACCAAGTATTACTTGTTTGAATCCATTTTGGATCACATCTCCCCATCTAGAGGATTTTTGGTCTCCAAAATTTTATAGCAAAACAATTTAGTTCATTTTTCCTTTTGTATTCTTTTATGGAATATGGATCTAACTATAGGTCCTAGCTATAGCTCTCACTTTGGATCTGGCTTTGGCTCATGGCTCTAGCTAATAGCTCTACTTTTGGCTATGGCTTTGGCTCTAGTTTCTAGCTCACTTGTTCCCACAATGTAGAAGTCTACTCACTAACTCTTAGATTTAAATGATCTCTACATATGAACTCTTCACACATGATTCATTCCCATATTCAATATATGCAAGTCTCTTACATTCTCGAACTTGGATATGATTCATTCTGGTAACCAATAAAATCCAAGTCAATTTCTATTTTTTTGTTGTTCTGTGAGATCCCAACAGCTATGCCATTACACAACAACCCCACAAAAGGAGGTTTAGTCTACCCTCTACTACTAGGATCATTTTTTTTCCAACAAGGAAATAATTCTCCGCTTGCAAAACACTCCATCTCTACAACAATATCAATCAAATGACAATGTTGTGAATTATCTATCTTTTGTTTACCACCAACTACTCAATTTGTTCGCTCATTGGTAAATTGGTTCATTGAATATTGAATCATTATTCAAAAAAATTGCAATGAATGAAACAAAAATGAATGCTTCAGATCCTTCACTTATTTCTCATGCTCCAACCAAAACCATTGCTTGTTTCATTGTTTGGGTTGAGCTCTTGCATTGTTGCACATACATGGATATTTTCTTATGCTAGGGTTTCCAAGGTAGGGAGCTCTTCATCTACTTTAGTCTTCCCTCTGTACAATCTTATCTTGGTTGTGCGATTGTTGGGATGAATCTCTATATGAAGTTTCCAACACATTGCTTACCAATGTCCACTTGGTTTGCAGTGGTGGCACACATTATTTCTTCTACATGGATTGTTTGACATGCTCCTCTTTGATTCCATGTAACTCAATTCCATGTATTGTTGGCCCTTGACCAAGTTTTGGTGATCCTTGGTCAAGTTTGACCTATTTTGGGACTTCGACAGGCTTTCGAAGGTGGAGCGCAAGTCGAAGTGAAGTTCATGGGATCGTGGCCCCTTTTAGGGATTTTGGGGTTTTGGGCTTATGTAACGGGTATGGGGATGTCGGCCGATGGGTTTACCCATGTATAGGCCGATGGGTTTACCCATGTATAAATAGATGTCTAGGCAATGTAATAAGGGATGATATAGGCATTTGTCTAATGTTATGTTATGTGCGATTAATAATTGTAAATGTTTTATGCATGGTGTGTTGGACACTTGCTGAGCTAAGTGCAAGTGGATGTAAGAGGCTTGTGTAGGGATTTGTGTTGTAACCTAACTCAAGGAGGGAGGATATGGAGGATTGCATGCAGATCTCATGTCCTATGCAGAGTAGGATCTTGTGGCTCTGTGCATGTAGATGATTGACATAAGACAATAAAGAGAAGAAGTGTTGGTGGATGTAGCCCCAGGCTAGGGGTGAACCACGCATATCTTGTGTTGTGGTTGCTTTGTGCATTATGGTTGTTTTATGGTTCATATGATTATTTCTTAGTGCAATGATGTATGCTTAGATTAATATGATAGCTTAGTGCATAATGATGTGAATAAGATGCTAGAACTGATCTATGTTGATGTTCTTAATGATTCAATGTGTTGAATCTTGTTGAATACTGTGTTGTGTTGTAATTAGGGTTATTTGTGCTATGGACAAAGGCTAAGTACTAATGAATGGAAACTACTAAGTGCTCTGTTAAGGTGTTGTAATCACAGATCTGTGTCCCAGCTAGGTTGTAGACATCTTTTTCCTGCAACCACCCCTGCCTCTACCTCGGGTGAGACTTCATTTTCTTTGCAGGTGTTTCCAAAAGGGTCGGTAGTTAGGGTTTTTTTGGTGCATTGTTGAAGTGTTGAACCCTGGGTCTTCCCATGTGCTGACAAATGGTTCTGTTGCTAGGACTTGAAACTGTGATTGTTGGGAGCTGAGGAAAAGAAATAAATCTATGTGCATAGATCTATTTCTTTATTGCGCAATACTTTACTTGAATTACAAAGATCTGTACTAAGAAAGGAGACAAATCTGAAGAAAAGAGGTAAGATCTGAAATATTTGTGCTCTGATAAAGGTAAAGCGATTTTTTATTTATTAAAGAGGTAAGATCTAAAATCTTTGTTCTTTGTTAAGGGTAAGATAAGTGGGATTTGTTTTTTTCGAAAGCATGGATCTAGGAATGTTTGATATGAGTAGATCTAATAGAAATAATGAAAGATATGTTATTCCTATACATAGAAAGAATGTTTGGACTAACAAATGGATGTAGGATCCTAGGAAGAATTTTTGGCAGGTTAGCCACCATGATCCTAGTGCACAGTACAATAAAGGCTAGGGATAAATTAAGAGAAAGAGAGAATTAACTCTTTCTTACAGTTGCAGAAGACCGGGACATCTTGCTAAGGCATGCCCTGGTAGAAGACCTAGTTGTCTTTGTTGTAAAGATATGGACGACGACATCCTGTATTGCCCTAGAATGATTACTAAGGTTGAAAGAATGAATATGAGATAAGAAAACCCTTAGGAAGGGAAAGAAACTGACACCATGGAAGAACCCCAGAAAGAATTAGAGAGTGTATTAATACAAATGAAAGATACCCTGAATGATCATAGAGATATCAACTTATCAGAAATATTCAAAGAGAAAGAGTGCATAGAAACAAGAATAGGAGACTTCGACATAGACTGTGTTCTAGATGAGGAGACATAGGTGAATATTATGACATAAAGCACTTGGGAAATTTTAGGAAGGACTACTATGATTCCTTCATTGGGAGGAATAATATTATTTAGAGGAAGGTTGATAACCCTATGTGGAAGACCTACCCAAACCTCTATGAGTGCTCATGGAAATTTGACAGAGGAAGAATTTGAGGTTTTTAAATTTATTGAGAACGACGCCCCATTTGTTATGTTACTAGGAAAACCTTGGATTGAGAAAGATTAGACCCGAAGAAAAGAATAGGAATCTCTAGAACAAAAAACAAAATAATTAACAAATTTCATGACTAGGAGGATAACGCACTTGATCGAAGAACAAGAGAACATGTCGAAGTTGTTTAGAACCAGAAACTTGGATGAAAAAGTTGAAAGAACACAAGAAGAGTTGAAACACCTGTCTGTATAAGAGAGTAGAGATCCTACCCCAGACAGAGAAGAAGTATTTCCCTTGAACCCTAGTAAAGACCACCACCAACGCGAATTTATTATGCCAAGAGGAGATAAGAATCATAATGGAAAGAGGAATACCAAGACGCAGATCACAGGGAAGAAGGCTAGAAATATCAGCAAGAAGAAAACAAAGTTGGAGAAATTACAGGAAGTTCCAGAGAAGACTTCGCAGAAGGAAGGTTTCCATAATTTGAACTTAGTTGTCATCTCAAAGCAACTCAGATTGGCACTTCATCATGGTGGAGCGATATGACTGTTGGAGGCATTATAATTGTTAGATTGACGTTTTCGAACTGTTAGAATAACATTTAAGATCAGAAATATCGCCATCGGACCATTGGGACCGCGTTGTAACAGACGTAACTACATTGATGAAGGCCTCTTGTCCATTGGAGGGATCTGTTACATCGTTGTCTACTTATTCCGTCAACTATTGCATCGAGAGAACTTTCAATTATTGTATCCGAGCCAATAAGAGAACTCATTGTTACTGCATTGTTCTCTATTGCATTGAGAATTCATTCATTGAACTAAGTTATCCAGTCTCGAGCATGCATGTCGGACGAACTCAACTTCATAGAAAATTCTGTCGAAGAAGTTCTAATCGAAATTATGGTTGAGAAGGTGATGTCCATCAGAATTCAAGATTCATTGATGAGAGGAGTGCAAGCCTCCCCGTCGCCTTCTCGTAGATTTGAACCATCCCGAGCTACGTATGAGAAAATAACCAAGCATCGAGATGAATTGATGAACACGAAATTAATCCCATCCATCGTGCCCGACTACATCCTGCCTCTGGCTGGCACGGTGAATCGTGACAGTGTCCCTAGGGACTTCGTCTACACCTTGGTCACTGCGTACCTTCAAAAGGGGATATGCACAGGAAAGCCTCAGTCAGATAAGATCATGACACTAAGGATCAACGAATTCAACCTAGGGGATTGCAAGAACTTCAGCATGTTCAACCCTCATAGGTATTTAACTAGGACAAAGGGGAAGAAGTTGAGGATAATCCTCCAACCTGTTGGTTGTGGAGCCTGGTTATCTTCCTGATATATAGGTATTTTACTTTCAGCCATGTTTATACCCCATGAAGTATTTACACCCCAGAAGCATGTACACTCTTCCACGCAGGAGAGTCCAGAGGGGGGCTACCCCCTCTACGAGGTCCGGGGGGCCTATCCCCCTGACTGGGGGGTCTGGGGGCAAGCGGGCCCCCAGCAGGGGTTTGGGGGTAGCATCCCCTAATAGGGGTTCGGGGGCGAAGCCCCCAAAGAAAAAATTGCCTTGTAAAAGTATATTGTAATTTCATTGTAAATCCATACCATTCATTATAAGGTCGCAGATCTAATGGTAGAGATTATGTTAGGGTTTTTTTCCCTAGAAGGCAACCCTCTTTTATGAGGGAAATGTATCGCGGCTATGGATTGTGGTGAATATTGTATTCTGAGAGAGGAGACTGTGAGAGAAAGAAGAGGAAGTTACAACGGGTTTTGCTATAGGTTGTATCCCTTCATTTGCTGGATAATAATAAAGGAAGGACCTACCAATTTCTCTGGTGGACGTAGCCCACACTGGGTGAACCACATAAATCTATGTCTCTCTTGTATTGTGTGTCTTCTGTGTTTTGTTTATGTATTTGTTTTATTTTATTGCTCCGTGGTCTTGTTTTTCTAACAACTAGTATTAAAGCATAAGGTAACTCGCAGGAAAAGAGGGTTCCTGGTTTGAGTGGGAGCAATGTCGAAATATGAAAAGTTTAGGGTCAAGAAATTTAACAGCCAAAACTACCAGTTATGGAAGATGCAGATGGAAGACTATTTATATCAGAAGGATTTATTCCTACCATTGAGCGGAGTAGCAAAGAAGCCGACGGCCATGAAGGACGAAGAATGGGAGATTCTTGATAGAAAGGCTCTAGGAACGATACAGCTGAGCCTGGCAGTGTTGGTGGCTTTCAATATTTCGAAAAAAAAAGACAACGAAGGGTTTGATGGACGCGTTGGCCAAATTGTATGAAAAACCCTCAACATCAAATAAGGTATTTCTAGTGAAGAGATTATTTAATATGAATATGTCAGAAGGTGGGTCTGTTGCATATCATTTAAATGAATTTAATACGGTTACTAATTAACTAAGTTCTGTAAAAGTGGACTTTGATGATGAGGTTAGGGCTCTTCTAATATTGTGCTCATTTCCAGAAAGCTAGAATGGCTTGGTCATGGTTGTAAGTAACTCTGTCTCTGGTTCAAATACTTTAAAATTTGATGATGTTGTTGGTGTTATCCTTAGTGAGGGAATGCGAAAGAAAAGCACAGGTGAGACATTAGGAAATGCATTGAACATGGAGAACAGGGGAAGACAAAAGGATAGAGGAAAGGGCTCAGTAAACCGTAGAAATTCTAGGAAGGGCTGATCCAAATACAGACTTGGAAAGATAGAGTGTTGGAATTGTGGGAAGAAATGACATATGAAGAAAGACTACAGAGCTCCAAAGATGCAAAGAGATGGACAGTGGGAGAGAAATTAGGAAGCAAATGTAACAGGTGATGTGTTACAAGATGCTTTGATTCTTTCTGTAGATAATATTTCTGAGTCTTGGGTAGTAGATTCAGGAGCTTCATTTCATGCCACACCCCATAAGAAACATTTTCTAGATTATGTTCAAGGTGATTTTGGAGAGGTTCATTTGGGTGATAATAAACCATGCAAAATTGTTGGAATGGGAAAGGTAAAAATAACGCAACAAAATGGAAACCAATGGTTGTTGAAAGAGGTAAAACATGTTCCATATTTAAGTAAAAATATGGTTTCAATAGGGCAGTTGGCAAGTGAAGGTTGTATATCCATATTTACATATAAGATGTGGAAGGTCATCAAAGGATCATTGGTGATAGCGAAAGGAGAGAAGGTAGGTACATTGTATCTATGTACTGGTAATACTGACTCTTCTATATCTTTAGCTTCTACAGGAGTGGGTACAACACTATGGAATCATAGGCTGGGACACATGAGTGAGAAGGGTATGTAGATCCTTCACAAAAGAAATTTGTTGCCAGATCTTAAACAAATTGATTTGGACTTCTGTGAGCATTGTGTTTATGGAAAACAAAAGAGAGTCA
>ML778190.1:235893-246502 GCA_009831015.1 Picea engelmannii
TTGATACTTTTAAGAAATGGAAAGCTTTAGTTGAGAATGAGACAGGAAAAAGTTTGAAGTGTCTCAGATCAGATAATGGAGGTGAATACTGCAGCAAGGAGTTTGATAATTACTGTTCATACCATGGGATTCGTAGAGAGAAGGCAATTCCACGAACACCACAAGAAAATGGTGTGTCAGAAAGGATGAACAGGACAATCATGGAGCATTGTTGACAGGTGAAATTGATTGTCCATCAACTGAGAGAGTGGAACCGGTCCAGGGTTGTCCAAATAACCCAAGCCATTTGGAATGAACCACCCTAATGAGTTTAACGGCTCCGTTGGCCGCCCTAAGGTCTTTAGAAAACCAAAGAGAAAACTAATCTAACTAACTAATCTAATTAAAAAAAACTAAAACTAATAAAACAAACTAAAACTAAATACAAGAAACTAACTAACTAATAAATAAAACAAACTAATACTCTAATCTAATTAAAACACACCACTAAATTAAACTAAAACTAAATATAAACTACTCTAACTATTCTATATACAATCTACTAATTACTATTATAATAACTCAAATCAACTATCTAATTACCAGTTGTAATATTACTTATTCACAAATGTACACTATAAACAACCTACAAATTTAATTAAAACCTGCAAAACTCATGTGTTTTCTGCCCTAAGACAAAGAGATATATTTTTTGATTTTTTATATTTTATGAAAAAGAAGTAAAACTTACTGAAATTAAATGATCTAATATATTTAGTGAAATTAAACAATCTAATATAAATCTAATTAAAATTATATATAAACTAAACTACTTAATGAAAACACCAAAGAAAAGATTAACTGACCTGGAAGCGCTCCTAATCTGTCCTGTGTATGATAACTCTGAAGCTGGTCGGAGGAAGCAAACTCGCACCGGATTGATCCAAGAGCTTTTCGTAAATGATAGGTTATGTTGCTCTTTGAGTGGTTTACAGGACAAACAAGACCTAAAAAATCATAACAACTATATGATTATAAATCTCTGCAATAAGGGAAACCTGTTATGCAGAAACTTATATTTGATAATTCAATTTATGAAGAAGATAAACCTGTCATTCACAAGCTGAATTAAACAATTGTTATGTCTTTTATACAATTGGAAGGAACCAGATATGGATTAGACTAATTAAAATTATATAATTTGCACATGATCTAGATATCTAAAGTGGTCATAAACCATAATCAAATTGATATACACAACATGAAACAAAATGTTGATATAATGAGAAGCTAAAGCTGTGACAAAACACCAAATTCTGCTTCAGTCTGTATTATAACTCCATATCCTTGTTCTCCCATGAATGAGGATATATATTATTACAAAAATCATAAGTATATATAAGTCTCTCCACAGGGTAAAACCTCCCTGTGGATAATATCAAAATGTTTTACATAATCTGGGAAATATCCCAAAATCAACTAAACTAGGAAATCACAATGCAAGTGAAATCTTGGAAATATCCCCTAACTTCTCATCAAAGCCACTGCCATTTCGAATTGATCTGCAATAGACCAAAAATAACCAATTAGAAAGACATTTCATCAACAAAACAATAAAAAAATTGATCCTACAGACTTAGCTACAGAATCATGTGATTCTGTAGCTAGTCTAGAATAGCATACAGGACCAGATAGCAATCAAATGAAATATTTTCAAAAGAATCAAATCCAATTTTAATTTTCTTTTAATAAATATCCAAAACGAATCACTATAATTCCAATGAGTTTATCATTCAAATTAACAAAATCGAAAAGGATTCAAAACAGGATAAGAATGCTCTGTTTTTTTTAGTCGCCATAGAATATGGTCAAACCATAACAGGACTGTTTCGTATCAAATTAAATCAATGGTGAATCATATCGTATAAAATATGATTTAATTCAACACAATCATAATCGATACAATCATAATTGAAAATAATCAAAATTGATTTGTTACGGCTGTAACAATGTGCATAAGATTCATATTGTTTTAATCAAATACCAACATGGAAAGATAGTTACGACTATTGTCAAACATTCATAACAACATCAAACCTCACCATAGATTTCAATCGTTGAGCGTTTACATAGTCAACAGATAGGATCACATAATGATCGTAACCATCAACAGCAGTGATAACCATAAACTGGGCAACAATCAAATATAGAAACAAATCGTAATCCTGGGCATAATCACTTTCGTTCCCAAATCAAATTTAAACAATATATTTGTTGCAATATGAACCGAGCTGATAACACGGTCAAACAATGCGAATCAATTAGTTGGATATAACAGTTATGACTCATATCTATTCACAATTTGATTATGCCTTAACAGAATGGTATTTGAATTGGTCAAAAGACATGGAATATAAAATCATAACAGTTAACCATTTTTGCCAACCACATCGTATAGACTATAACCAATTTCGAATTGAAACATTGACTGTGTTTGGAATTGAAATACCAGAAATGGCATGTGTTTAGTAAAGATATTAACAACTTCAATAAAAAACAGAGTATTCAATCGAAGCCAAATTAAAACAATCAAATCCATAACACGATCAATCGAATCAAAGCTAAATCCAATCAAAACCAATCCGAAATTCGATTAATCAAAACAAAATTATATACAATAACGCATGCTTAAGTGTCAAAACAAATCCACGTTGTAAACAGAGCTTATGAGTTTGTCATAGAAACAGGCGATAATCATACCAGTGAGGTTGTTCGAGCTACGCCAATTTTGAATTGACGACTGCTGTAGCTGACTCCACATTCTTAAACAAAATCAAACCTGTTGTTCGATGTTTCTTATCAGTGGCTGTCGATTTAGCCTTCTGACTGGTGAGCCTTGCAACTTGATCTTCCAGAGCATGAATTTTGGACTGCAGCATTGGCATATCAAGGTAATACCTTTCTAACCATGAGCCACACTAATCACATGGTGGAGCAGCTGGTTTGGATAGAACAGGAGGGGGTTTTGAAGAGTCACCGGGGGTTTCACAAGGCATTTTGATGCCTGGATAATTAGGATCATTTTGCAAGCGAGGTGGTAGGTTTTTGACGAAATCGTATGAGAGTTTGTCACACAAATCTTCAGAATAGGGATACTCACTTGCCAGGCAACGTTCAACCTCTGAGTCAGAATCTTCACTAACCATGATAGGGTCAGGGTTGACAGGAGGTATCGGTTTGTTTCTTTCCATGCGAGAGATTAATCGGGCGTTCTTCTTACCTTTAGAATTCACATTAGGTTTGGTCTTAGGATTTTTAGCCACGGGTTTAACATTTTCCACATCCTTGGTGACAGAATTGGGTAGGTCAATAGATGAGTCGGGTAGGGGTTTAGGTAACAGAGCACTGTAAGGCACAGGGGGTACTGACTTACTCTCGCTCACCACAGGTTTGTCAACCTGTGGTGGGTTTGAATCTTCAAAATTATTGCGAATAAGAAAATCATTCCAACAGTCTCATCGTAACCCCAAATGACAAACAACAAGCATTTTAATTAACCCAAAGTGAAAAAGGTTGTTATCGGCCTGGTTCCACTTGTATCTTTTAGACATTTTAAACAGACTCCTATGCAATTAATAAGGCATATTAAGCTCATAGCCCATGAAAACCATAAGTAGCCGAAGGTGGTACAAGAAAACGAAACCATACCAACCCTCGTAGGTGATAAACTGCTTGGTTACCATCAGCAAGTCATGCCAACGTTGCTTGAGCATATTCACGGGAAAACCTTTGTCACAGGAGCTCACCCTTCGTGACTGGAAGAGCAATGTCCACGGGACATCTTCCACTTTACAATTTTTTAACCATTTATGTCGAGTAGCAGGCAGACCGGTAGCTAAATTGAGAAATTGCTCGTCAATTTCCAACTGCACATCCCCAACCTTGGCTCGGCAGCCATCAAAGGTTAATGTGAATTGACGAGCCACACCAGGGTTAAAGCCATCAAACTTTCGTATGAACAGGAGCCATCCGAATTCCTCTAGGTCACTGTAAGCACCGTCGAATATCAACAAAGCTTGGCACCCATTGGGTTCAGCCCTTATGACTGGAGCCATGGTGCGGGTACATGGTAGGGTTCGAATTAAACACACAGGAGAAAAAATCGCTTGGGCTAACAGCTGAGAACGATGAAAGGGGAGGAAAATTAATGTGCACGTGCGAGGGTGGTGGGATTATCACCGCCATGCAGCATAGTAATGGCACAGGTACAACGTTGTTCAATCAATCACAACATCGTTTAAACCATATTAATCGGCCAACCCAAAAATTAAGCGATGGATGGTATTCCAATATGCCAATGTATTGTTCAATACGAAATCAAACCCAAAGTTTAATATGAGCCATCAAATAATTCAAACCACTTGTCATTCAACGTTAAATTAAAACCCAAATGTAAATGTTTATCCAATCGCGCCATTGTATAACTTCAAACTATTTCCATTCAATATGAAATCAAACTCATATGTTACCCATGTGCTTGTTGCATAATGTGTAATCAAAGTTTATAAAACATTGTGACAAGAGATAAAATCGATAATCCAAGAGCTTATAATAATAAGGATCACATCATATAAAAACCAAAATCAACCACGACCCCTATATAATCAAGTATAACACTTAAATTTTCATGCTCAATGCCTTATCAATCAAATAAAATTCAAGTTGCGCAATCAAAGCAAGAATAGGAAAATGGTCATAGTTCGAAAAATCATTCCAGCCACTTAATAACAAACCATAGGTAAGTTCCTTTCAGAATATCAATGAGAAAATCATGACAATTCAAATAACTATGGAGGAGTTTTCACACTTTCAGTCATGAAAACTAAATCGAAATCAATTTGCAAGTGTCGCATGAAATGAAAATGTCGTCTATCTGCAAAAGCGAGGGAAATTTGAAGTTCAGGAGACATAGGTGTAGGCAGCTTTTGGGGTAATTGAAAAAAAATTGAATTGGTTGCCAACAATGGAGACACACTGGGAGAAGCAGTTATCTCTATCAATAGAAATTAATTCATATTAGGACAGCAGAGAAAAATTCAACTTAAAAACAACAACCAGAAAATCGTACAAACATCATCATTTACTATCTTTTCCAGTGATGTTTTAAAAGATGTAAACTAATAATAGTCTTAAGATCAACAAGTCACGATTTTTATGATAAAATCTTCAATACTGTTGGCATGACCACTGCTGCCAGCAAGTGTCCATAGCCTCGACAGGGTTTCCATTTAACCCACTCTGACATCTGTATCCTGTCAAGAAGTTCTAGATCCAAGTAAAGGACTTTTAAAGAGGTTTCTTATATTTTTCACAGATTTTCATTTACCCGACATTTCTTCGCTGCCAGCAGGCCTGTTCAGTACCCCGACGAAGTTGTCTTGGCGCCATGCTTGCATTTACCCGCTACCAGCGGACCTTTTCAGTATCCCTTTTACAAACACTTCCCACAACTCTTATTAACATTTTTCTTTTTTCTTTTATGGATAGATGAGCGGGGTGACGCTGAAAAATCTTGGTATTTTATCATATTTTTTAGGCCTCATCAAAAATTTTTGACACTGTCCTTTATTCAGCTCCATAAATGTTTTCATTACAAAACAACTTGCTATGATAGGGAGACATCCCTTTGAGTCATTCCTCTACGGAAAAGGGACAGTGTAAAAAGATAATAGATGATCATGACAAACTTCACTCAGGAATTGAAATTAGTAAACTTCTTTCAAACAACAAAATTTTCCAACGTAAGTATCAGTTTTTTGAAATATATCACTGATGTTTGTACAACCTTTCAGAAGTTATTTCAGCGAAGAAATTTTCCTGTGGTCTTTGTCTAAATGGCTCAGTTCACAAGTATGCATATGTTTCAAAAACACAAAAAACTGATCAATCAAATCAAAATAAAAAACAAAAGGAAAGGAAAAATAAAAAACAAAAGGAAATATTTACATAATATACAAGGGTAGTAATCAAGCAAAGTATATTTTCAGGGCTTGGCCATTCACCGGATAGGTGTTAGGCTGCCCTTCAAGATTCTGCAATCGAAAGGAACTAGGACCCAACTTTTCAGCAATCAAAAATGGCCCAAGCCACAAATTTTGAAACTTGGTGTGTTCACCCTTCCCTTCGTGTGGTTTGTCCCACTTTAAGACAAGATCGTCTACTTCAAAATTCCTATCAGAAGTAGAATTAGAATTGAACCAACTTTTAATCAGTTGTTGATGTTGGTCTAACTTACACTTATCTTGGGTTCTTACTTCTTCTAACTTCATCAAAGAGTTAATACGGCTTTCTAAAGGGGGACAATCTTCTTCTTGCACTTTTTGTGACAATTTGAGCGAAGGAAGAAGAATGTGAGGTGGCAGAATGGCTTCTCTGCCATAAACGAGGAAAAAGGGGGAGTTACCTATAGCATCTTTGGGTGTTACGCTATCATCCCACAGTGCATTAAGTAGTGCATTGTGCCAATTCTTGTGATTTTCAGCCACGGTTCTCTTGATAATTTTGATCAAGTTCTTGTTTGTTGATTCTGCTAAGTCGTTTCCCTGGGGATAGTAACTAGCAGAAAACTTCAGTTTTATTCCTTTCTCTAAGGTGAACTCACTCATCTCAAGAGAAGAAAAGTATGAAGCATTATTAAAGACTAGACAATCAGGGATACCAAAACGAGTGATGATATTCGAGTTTAGAAAAGCGATCACCTAACTTGTGTTAACAGTTCTTAGCACGGCGGCTTCAAACCATCGAGTAAAGTAATCAGTGGCTGTCACAATATACTTGTGATGTTGTGAGGATGGAGGGTTAATAGGACCTATGATATCAAGGCCCCATTGCTGGAAAGGAGAATCAAATGAAACGGGTTGCAAGGGGAAGGCTGGTTTTTACAGTTGCCCTGATGCTTTCTGACAAATGATACATTTACGGCACAAGGCATGGGCATCCCTAAAAAGCGTCGGCTAGTAATAATCGGCTCTTAAAACCTTATGAGTAGTGGTGTTTCCACCGAAGTGACCACCATCTTCTCCTGCATGCAACTCAAGCAAGACTTTTTCTGCTTCATCCTTTTCAAGACAACGCATCAGTACACCATTGAAATTCTGATGAAACAGTATACCATTAACTAGATGAAAGGAGGCGGACTTTAGTCTCAATGCTCTTCTTTTGGCAGGGTCAAGGTGACGGGGTGTTGATCCATGTTCAAGACAAAATCTAATATCGCCGTACCAAGGACTTACGAGGTTTTGTGTACAACAAATCAAATTCTGATCGCGTTGTTCTAGGTTTGACGTATCACTATCTTCTTGTTGTTTGGTTTCTGAATCAATTACCAACTTACACAACCCTTGGCCTCTCACGATCTATGCTGGGGTGATTTCTAAGTCATACTCCTGAAAGGAGGTGACCCCGTTGTCTCCTTTCTCTCCTAACTCCTTTTGCAATAACAAGTTCCTTAGGACAGGGTAGGGGACAATGACCTTCGTCCTCGACTTCAAAAGATATGACCGGAAATGCTTAACTGCCTTGAAGACAGCATATGCTTTCCGATCAATCGCTAGGTAGTTAAGTTCAGTGCCTTTGAAAGTAGAGCTCATAAAGGCGATAGGTACTTCGTTGTTCTTGAAGTTCTTCTGAGTTAGGACTACGACATAGGAATGATCAGAGGCAAAAGTATAAAGTGTAAAGTCTTGAGAGAAATCAGGGCTCATGAGAGACGAAGCATCTATTATGGCCTTCTTTATAGCAATGAAAGCTTGGTTTTCTATAGGTCCCCAATGATATTGGGTGTCTTTCTTAATCAGGTTCTGGAGAGGCCTAACCATTTCGGAGAAACTGGGGACAAATCTTCTCACGAAATTAATCTGGCCTAGGAAAGACTGCATGGATTTTTTGGAGGTAGGTGGGGGAAGTTTAGCGATGACTTGGGTCCTCTTGGGGTCAATAATCATTCCATCACTAGACACAATGAATCCTAGTAATTTACCCTATTCTACTGCAAAGATGGACTTCTTGGGGTTCAAGGAGATGCTGTATTTACGACATCGTAGCGGAACGGCTCGTAAGTGAGCTAGATGATCGTCTTTGTTTTTAGAATAAACGGTCACATCATATAAGTAGACTACTACAGAGTGATTGATTAAGCCTCTGAAAGAAATGTCCATTGCTCTCTGAAAGGTAGCACCAACATTAATCAATCCAAAGGGCATTTTGTGATAAGCATAAGTGCCCCACAGGGTACGGAAGGTAGTTTTTAATTGGTCTGGCGGAGACATCAAGATTTGGTTGTATCCAGAGAAACCATCAAGTAAGGATAGCCTCTCTGAACCAGATACTTGTTGAAGGATCTGTTCCATGGGAGGGAAAGGATAATTATCTTTGTCAAACACTTTGTTGAGGTTTTTCAAATCGACACAAAGTCGGATTTCCCCGTTTTTCTTCCGCACTGGGACGAGGTTAGATACCCATTGAGTGTGTCTAACAGGAAAAATTATTTTAGCACTTAGGAGTTTATTCAATTCTTTTTGTATGGTCGGTTCTAGTTTAGGATGCATTTTCCTCAGTTTCTGTTGGAAGGGTAAGGTTTGGGGCTTCATCGGGATGACATGTTGTATAATGTTAGGATCGAACATTTTAAGATCATCGTAAGTCCATGCGAAGACATCCTTGAATTCATTAAATAATTTAACAAAAGCAACTTTTTCATGTCTAGAATATCCCAAGCCTAGATTGATACACTGAAGATTTTCGCTAGTCCCTAAATTGACTTTTTCATAGGACAATGAGGAACTGTTGGTTTTGCAATTGACCGTCTTTTTAAATTTATCTTCAAAATCATAAAACCTTTCTAGTCTAACAACAGATTTGGGTATGGAATTTACCATGTCCGATAGAGCTTCAGGAGATTTTGGATTAGGTATTACCGTAAAGTCGTGCAAATTGTCGTCGTGCATTTGTTCATCAATCACAACACCTTGAAAGGTTTCTTCAATGTGCATAAAGTTGATGATTTGATGATCATCGTCAAATACTCTCCAGTTTGTGATATTGTCAGGAACAGATGGTCGAAACAATAGCTCCACGGAGAACGCATTCGGGGATAAGCTTTCTGCAGGAAGAAGTTTAGAGGCAACATTAGCTAGTAGATCTGCTTCAACATTATTTAATCTAGGAATGGAATTTATATTAAAAGAAGAAAATTTGTTCATTAAACTCCATACCTCAGACTGGTAACATTTGAGATGCAGGGAAAGACAGTGTATAGAATCTCTTACCTGCCTAACCACTATCTTAGAGTCACCGAATACAACCAGATTTTGAATGTGCATGTCCAAGGATTTTCTGAGACCTTTCAATAAAGCCTCATATTCTGCGATATTGTTAGTACATTCAAATTCTAGTCTACAAGCCAATAATGTTTTGTTACCTGTCGGATCGATAATGATGCAGACTGCACCAGCTCCTTCTTTAGACTTGGGACTGTCAAAATATAAAGACCAAATTTGATTTCCATCTGGCTCACAGGACTGTTGGATAAAAGTTGTTGGTTGCATACATGCCATGATCTCGGATTGTTGTTGTGGATCGTTGATAGGTGAAGCTTCAGCCATGAAATTTCCGAAGAAGGTGTCCATCCCTTGGACTTCAGGTGAATCAACCGGAGGTGTATATGGTTCATTGGGGTCATTCAAGTCTGTTACCATGAACTTGAGGTAACTCTCACGATTCACCCTGATCTTGTTGGGCTTACCATTTTCTGGAAGCCATAAGTGAGACCAGTCTGTCGCGAAGTAACCATGTAGCTTCTCCGACCAATCCCTGCTAAAAAACAGTCCATACACTTCTGGAATATCCACCACAATTATATCAATAACATGATGAACCTTTGGGTTAGACGATAATCTAATTAATACATTTTTCAATTCGCCTATAAATTTAACATCTGTTCGATCGAGTTGTATGATTTTCAAAGAAGATGGTTTTACTTCAGCGTTAATTTTTTGGTAGACTGACCAAGGCATCACATTTGATGATGCTCCTGAGTCAACCATACAATTATGCACATTTCTGTTGAAGATTTCGAAAGTTAAAAGAAAAGGAGGTACATTCTTGCGAGTACTAAGAGTTGTAGCTTGTGGTTTCTTACTCGCGGTTTCTAATGCTACTTTATCTACATTACTTGCGTTATTTACATTATTTACATTATTTACAGGTGGTACAGGAAGGCTTCATTTATCTTGAGGATCAGGATTACTTTTTGTGGAAGTCTTCTCCAGAGCTTTGCTTTGTACAACCTTATTACCATTTAAATTACCATTTAAATTACCATTTTTTCCATTGTCTAAAATATTTTGCAACATCTTTTGTAACAAAAATGGAAACTTCAACAACTCATAAATAGAAATGTTAGCCCGTAATTTTTTAAGATCTTCAAAAACATCATAATCTAATTTAGGGCTAGCATTACTTGGTTTAGTTTCTACTGATTTAGATGGCTTTGGAGGTGAAGTTGTAGTGTTCTCGGCAGGAGGTTTGTTTGCTGTCTTACTCCTAGTGTTGTAAGGGTGAACAGTCTCGA
>ML778190.1:254238-268762 GCA_009831015.1 Picea engelmannii
AGGGTCCCATATTCATCAGCAGTTGGCAGCTTGATGTATGCAATGGTTTGCACAAGACCAGATATTGCACATGCAGTGGGAGTTGTGAGCAGGTATATGAACAATCTAGGTAAAGAACATTGGGAGGCAGTAAAGTGGATTCTGAGGTATTTGAGAGGTACTACTACACATGCATTATATTTTGGAGGTTCAGACACTTTTCTACAGGGATATGTTGATTCAAATATGGCAGGTGATAAAGACAACAGGAGGAGAACCATAGGGTATGTTTTTACTATAGGTGGAATAGCAGTAAGTTGGATTTCAAAACTGCAAAAGGTTGTTGCACTCTCAACAACAGAGGCAGAGTATGTTGCTGCTACAGAGGCTAGTAAAGAGATGATTTGGTTACAAAGGTTTATGGAGGGATTGGGAAAGAAGCAGGAGAACAACAAGTTGTACTGTGACAGTCAGAGTGCCATTCACCTTGCAAAGAAATCAGCCTTCCATTCAAAGACTAAGCATATACAGTTGAGGTACCACTTCATATGATCTGCCTTGGAAGATGGACAATTGAAGTTGGAAAAGATACACACTAGCCAAAATCCTGGAGACATGTCAACAAAGGGAGTAACCAGGGAGAAACTGAGTTCTTGCTCAGTTTCAGTTGGTCTTCAAGAATGAATATGAATATGAGAAATTTTCCAGGTCCAAGAAGGTTTAGAGTCCAGCATATACAACAACGGTGGAGTTGTTGAGATTAGTCTCCAAGTGGGAGATTGTTGGTTGTGGAGCCTGATTATCTTCCTGATTTATAGGTCTTTTACTTTCAGCCATGTTTATACCCCATGAAGTATTTACACCCCAGAAGTATGTACACTCTTCCACGCAGGGGAGTACAGAGGGGGGGTACCCCCCCTGCGGGGTTCGGGGGGCCTATCCCCCCGGCTGGGGGGTCTGGGGGAAAGCGAGCCCCCAGCAGAGGTTCAGGGGCGAAGCCCCTAAAGAAAAAATTTCCTTGTAAAAGTATATTATAATTTCATTGTAAATCTGGACCGTTCATTATAAGGTTGCAGATCTAACGGTAGAGATTATGTTAGGGTTTTTTTCCCTAGAAGGAAACCCTATTTTATGAGGGAAATGTATCGCGGCTATGGATTGTGGTGAATATTGTATTATGAGAGAGGAGAATATGAGAGAAAGAAGAGGAAATTACAACAGGTTTTGTTGTAGGTTGTATCCCTTCATTTGTTGGATAATAATAAGGAAGGACCTGGCAATTTCTCTCGTGGACGTAGCCCACACTCGGTGAACCACGCAAATCTGTGTCTCTTGTATTGTGTGTCTTATGTGTTTTGTTTCTGCATTTGTTTTATTTTATTGCTCTGCGATCCTATTTTTCTAACACAACCATGGACCATGGACATCGCGTAGTCCACTATTCTGAACGTGATAAAAATACCCCATTTTGGAAGGCAGCAAGAGGTTAATGTGTGCATTAATCTCCTGTTGTCAAGCTTCCATGGTGGTTATCTATGGCTAGACAGACGCATGACCATTGACCCAATGTTGATCCATTAGATCACCGAATTGAGCATGCAGGGACTAGACCCACAAGAATTTTACCAGGGAAGGCTACAGACCGTGCCCTGGCAAAAAAGATTAAAGATACATACGACGATGTGGAGAAGGGGAAGCAAGGATACAAGGTAGCCTCCATCCAGAATGGCATAGTATGCCTTGCTTTCCAGTTGACTGCTGGTAATATAGTCTGGAAGAACAGACCCACGCAGGTCGCAGGGTTTGTTGTTAACCTCACAAGGAAATACGTGGAGGGGCTACAGATGAACTGGGAAAAGTACTTAGTGAACCAATTAGACCAAGACTGTCATGAATCTCAGGATCAGGGCTATGATTTCTAGTTTAGTTGTTTGTTTATCCTCATCGCATTCATAGCTTGGGAGATATCGGAAGGTACAACCTTCCCTGAAATAGAGCCATCCAAACCATTAGCCGTGAAGTTCACTTTTCTCTGGTATTCGAGCGATATGGGAAAACAATGGTAGTCAAATGAGGTGTTCCACACCTAATAACTATAGTTAAAGAGGTCTATTGAGGTTTTCCCTTGTATAACGTCGAACACCCTGCATAGGTTCAGGCCATTTGTGAAGTTCCACACAGACAAACATTTTATCTACATCACTGCGCGTAGAGATGAACACAAAGAAGTACTACATATTTATGACAAACTCATAGAGGGGGACCTAGAAGAAATAACTAAGGAATGGCTTGTAGAGCTCCTTATCCTTGTTGACCCCACAGAACTGTCTAATCCAAAACTAATCGAAATCCTGGTAATCACTCGTGAAGGGCATGATACACTTGGAACTAACATAAGGAAGAAGACATAAGAGGTCCAACAATTGAGTAGTGCATAAGAAGAAACTACTTTAGAATCACTTGGAGGAGGAGGTGATGACGAAGTAGATAAAGAAGAGAACAATGGAAAATAAGATCAGTAGAAGCAAGGTGAAGTAACACCACCACAGAATCCCCCTGATGATGTAGAGACATCTAACAAAAGAAAGGTTTCTCCTACGAAACCCACATTGCGGAAGAAGTGAAAAGCTAGTAAGACCAAGCTGCAGACTGTTCTCACACTCAATGAATTTGACTTCATCATCGCAGCTATATCAGATGCCTTGAAAGATTTTTTGCAAATAAATGAAGCTAAGTAAGAGACCATGTATGAAATAATTGAAGAATAAATACGAGGGGTACACCAAGCCCTTCACTCCAGTTGTGCAGTGTACACTGCGTCCCCGCCATCAAAAGAAACAGAGTTGGGAGGTGAGCCTACCCAACTTCGCAAACTAGATGATGCGACTGAAGCTCACTTTCGTCGCACATAGGAAGAAAAAGAACAGGCCACTATGGCCTTGAAGCAAGCACAATAGGAAGTGATAGAGAAACGTCGAGTTGCGTAGTAAGAGAAGGACGACCTCCAAACAAAGTTCGAAGAGGAGAAAGCGTAGATCCAGGAAGAGTAAGAATAGTTGCTCGTGGAGTAGGTTGGAGTAAAAGAAGTAGTCGGTAGAGCACTTTTCTCTGTGATGGGCTTAGAGAAAAAAGAGGAAGACCCAATGGAGCATCAAGTAGCACACCTTGATAAAGCCATCCAATAGCTTCAACACAGAATATCATATCTAGAGCTACAAACAGTACCAAGTACTCAGTAGGACATGCAAGACCAAAGATAAGCCACTCCTTTAAGCGTAGTTGAGAGGATCAGATCATTAGCTTTGGAATGTAAAAAAATTAGCAGTAGAAGTGCACAAACTTATGAGCGACTTACTGAAGACCCTGAACTGAAGACACTAGAGTCACAACTCCAGAAGGAAAAGAAACAAGTGGCGACAGTACAGGCGTAGTTGAAACTCTTGTCAACAGTTGACATAATGAAAAGATCCCAGGAACAATGTACTTCTTAGCAACAGGTCCACACCATATAGAGCAAAGTCATGGAAGTTACTCAGAGGCTCCAACCAGTCTAGGACGAAGCTTGCCAACTATTTGAGGAGATTGAAGGTTAAGGAGCAGAGCTGGAACAAGTATTCACTGCAGTAGAACAAAACTTAGAGGGACTTGTGAACAAGGTAGTTATTCAATATTTTGTCGAGAAGGAGACCTTGGCGAAGCAGCAAGTCGAAGCAGCTCAAGCCAGCTCAAGGATTTTGAGGCAGAGCTAGTGAGATCAGAGTGACTTGGGATGAGTCATAGGTGAGTGTTGGGGTCTTGTTGGCCCTTAACCAAGTTTTAGAGATCCTTGGTCAGGTTTGACCTATTTTGGGACTTCGACAGGCTGTCAAAGGTGGAGTGCAAGCCGAAGCAAAGATCCTAGGATCTTCGCCCCTTTTAGAGATTTTTTGTTTTTGGGATTATGTAACGGGTATGGGGATGTCGACCCATGGGTTTACCCATGTCTAGTCCCTTTTGTAATGTATAAATAGATGTTTAGGCAATGTAATAAGGGAATATATAGTCATATGTGTGATGATGTGCTAAGTGCGTGTAATAATTGTAAATTCTTTATGCATGTTGTGTTGGACACTTGCTTAGCTAAGTGCAAGTGGATGTAAGAGGCTTGTGTAGGGATTTTTTCTATAACCTAACTTGGGGAGGGAGGATCTGGCGGAGTGCGCATAGACCTCTTGTCCTATGCAGAGTAGGATCTTATGGCTCAGTGCATGTAGATGATTGACAGAAGACAATAAAGAGAAGAAGAGTTGGTGGACGTAGCCCCAGGCTGGGGGTGAACCACGTATTTCCTGTGTTGTGGTTGCTTTGTGCATTATGGTTTTTTTATGGTTCATATGATTAATTCTTAGTAAAATGATGTATGCTTAGATGAATATGATAACTTAGTGCCTAATGATATGAATAATATGCTAGACCTAATCTATGTTGATGTGCTTAGTGCTTGAATGTGTTGAATCTTGTTGAATATTGCATTGCACTGTAATTAGGGTTATCTGTGCTATACTCAAAGGCTAAGTACTAATGAATGACAATTTCTAAGTGCTCTATTAAGGTGTTGTAATCACAGATCTGTGTCCCAACAAGGTTGTAGAGATCTGAGTTCTGCAACCACCCCTGCCTCTACCTCGGGTGAGACTTCATCTGTTTCGCAAGTGTTGCCAAAAGGGCTAGTAGTTAGGTTTTTGTTGGTGCATTGTTGAAGCATTGAACCCTGGTTCTGCCCCTGTGCCAACATGTATCTCTGAGTTTTTTTTTTTTTTGTGGAAGCTTTCTATCCATTCTTCATTTAAAAACATGCGCGCTTGTAGCACATGGATTTCTTCTCTCAACAAGATGCCTGAATGTGGCCTTTCTTCCCACAAAAAAAACATACTTTGGAATACTAATAGTTGGCATATATGTGACCTATCCTCTTATACCATTTACAAATGACTCAAATTTACCATAGAATGTATACCTCTTTCCCTCCTTTTTCTTTCTTCAACTAATATTCTTGTTTATTCTTCTAAGTGTTGGTGTAGATTAAGTCTTTTTAGTTTCCTCTTCATTTCCCTTCAACAGTATTCCACAAGAAGGATGGGGTGGGAGTGTCCCTCCCTCTTTCTCCACTTTCACTCTTTCTTTCGATGAGCATGCTAACTCTACCATGTATTTTTATTTCATAAATTTGATCATGTTGTTCATCGACTTTTTCTTTCCACCATAGAAACCTAGGTCTTCATGGTTGAACCTCTATTCAACTACAATAAGTCTTAGGATTCCTTTTCTTCTCTTTCCTGACCCTTTTCCATCATAACCCATATGCTTTAACAATTTCAAACTAGTGCATTTTGTATGATTTTCAAATTCATCAAAATGCTCTAAAATGTCTAAGAAAGGTGATCTTACTAGAGTTGTCTCAATCATGGTTTTTTTCTTCTTAAATTTGAACATTGATGGTTTTCAAGTATTCTAACCTTTCTCTCTTTACTTTACCCATGATAGGACTATTTTCACCTTAAAGTTCTAGAAACAACATTATTGTCAAGAATTCAACTTGTCCATGATACCTTATGATCCCTAAATGAGAGACTTATAGCCCACTTTCTTCACCAAAGTATATCCTTTGTAGAGTTCCAATTTGATCTATGTTCTCATCCCTGGACAAAGATATCCATCTTTAGAATGGCTACAAGGCCTTTTTTCTTGTTTCTAGTAGGTTCTTCATCTAGAAGCTTTGTCATGTATGCTGCATAACTTGAGAATATTTTCGGTCTTTTGGTGTTCCTGGATGTTCCTTCTGGAACCTTGATTCTGTCTGCGTCTTGTAAGGTGGCTTCAAGCCAAGATGGTTTTTTTTTTTTGTTCTTTGGTATATTATCTGGATCAACATTCTCACATATTTCCATGGGATGATCAGGTTGATCCTTTTCGTTATTTTCACCTTCTGTGTTTTCTTCATTTAGTTCTTCAATTTCTTCTTCTTCTATAGTTTCTTCAATAGATTTTCTGAAGGCCATTCTTTCATTGAATGTTACGTCTCTGCTTACTTCTATCTTGTGTTGTTCTGGAATATATATTCTGTAGGCTTTGGATGAATCACTATATCCCACAAACATCCCCTTCTTTCCTAAGGGTTCTAGTTTATTTCTTTTATCTTTGGGAATATGAGAATAAACTTGACATCCAAATATTCTTAAGTTTTCTATGGTAGGTTTCTTACCTGAGAATGCTTCTTCTGGTGTCATGTCCTTCAATATGCAATGAGGGATTCTGTTCGGCACGTATATGGTCGTCATTTCTGCTTCTCCCCATAGAAACATGGATAGATCTTGATCGTTCAATAGGGCTTTTACTGTTTCTTCAATAGATATGTTCTTTCTTTCTGCTACACCATTTTGTTGAGGATTATGAGGAACAGTTAGCTCCCTCCTAATCCCTGTTGATTTGCAAAATGAAACGAACTCCTTCGAGGTGTATTCTCCTTCATTATCTGTTCTTAATGTCTTGATATTTTTGTTCATAAGGTTCTCTATTTCTGCCTTGAATTCTTGGAACTTGCTAGATACTTCATCTTTTGACTTCAGTAGGTACAACCACGTCTTCCTTGAATAGTCATCTATGAATGTTAAGCAGTAGAGAGCTCCTCCTAAGGATTTGACTGGCATTGTACCGCAAACATATGAGTGTATTAGATCTAGGGTTTCCTTAGATATGTTGTTGCTGCTTGGGAATGGTTTCTTAATGTTCTTCCCAAGGGCACATCCCTTGCAAACTCCTTCGTGTGTAGACTTCAATTCTGGTATCCCTTCAACCATATTTTTGAGGAAAGGTAATGCTTGATAATTGATATGAGCGTACCTTCTATGCCAAAGCTCATTAGGGTTGACTTCATCATGTACTAGGGCTTCTTCATTTCGTTCTAGTAGTCTATATAGATTCCCTTCACGTCTTACAATAACCCTAGAATCTTCTATGCTAGAATATGTATGCCATGATAACACCTTTTCATCTATGAAGGCTATTATGTTTCCTTTGTCTTCTAAACATGATATTGATACAAGATTCTTTTCTAAACCAGGTACATATAGAACATTGCTTAAGTGAACAAGATTACCTTATTCCAGTTTGATGGAGGCTTGTCCAAATCCTTCGATGGGGTAGGTGCTTTTGTCTCCAAGATCCACCTTGTATGATGTCTTTCTCTCATTTATATATGAGAGTCTTTCTTGATCTCCCATCATGTGCCTGGAAGCTCCACTATCGATTATCCACATATCGTCTTCAATTGTCCTGGTAAGTGTTGATTAATGTAAGAGACTGATTGTTTCGTACATGTCTTCGGTTGACTGATAATTGGTCATGCCTTGATCCAAAACTTCAACTGCATCTATTCTCTCTTCTGAGAAAGTCAATAGGTGCACTGAGTTAGGGCGCATTTGGATATCTTCTCCTTGAGCAAGATGCTCCATCACAAGGTGTCGGATATGAGAATTAGGGCTTCTGCAACTGCTACTACTAGTAACCCTAGCTGCAGTTCTTTGGAAGCTACTCCTGCTAGTAACCCTAGCGGTAGTTCCTCAATGAGCTCAATACCTAGCGGTTATGTTTCCTTCCAACGTTTTAGGGTGACTGAAGGGTGTGTGGGCCCATAACCCGTTAGAATATAAGGGATTGTGCTCTTTTAACCATTGACGATACCCTCGTCACCCAACCACATGCCTTAAGCCACCCTCCGAGCACCTTGACCTTGATCGAGAAGAGAATTATAGCTGCAATCTATAGCCAAGAGAGGCTAAATGCACCAAGAAAAAGAATTGAAACTAAACTGAACAGATGATCCCACCCAGAAGCTAGTGCACCACTCTCCCAGCTTTCCCAGAAAACCTGTGCACCAAACTGCTGTTGCTTGCAACTGCCTGCGCAGATATTTCTCTCACTACAACTGCTAAGATGAAAAATAATGAAACTGACACCCTGTATTTATAGTGGATTGGCCAGTCTAACTAGGGCCGACCTAGCCATTCTAACTAGGCCGACTTCTCCTTCTGGGCATCAATAAATTCAATATAAATATATTTGTTCAGCCGAAAACCTGTCTAGGGTTTCCTTCAATTCTTTGCTTCCTTCCAGAGGATTCTAATCTCGTCATAGGTCATAATAGAGGTTCATACCTCCCGAATCTACCATAATTTTAACAAGTGTCTAGGGTTTCCTTCAATTCTTTGCTTCCTTCCGGAGGATTCTAATCTCGTCATAGGTCATAATAGACGTTCATACCTCCCGAAGCTACCATAATTTTAACAATTTATTCAAATTTATATGTCTTACATGTTAAGTCAGTTAGCTTATGTAAGAAATCTCAGCCTTAGTCTTGTATATGTCAGAGTCTGTAAGTAGTCGATATGAAGAGAGGTAGAGAGAACAGAGTCGTGAAGAATAGAAAGGAATCAACTCAGGAGTCAAAGAAGTTTGAGAGCACAAGATTTGTGTTTGTAAAGTTAGCAAAAGTTGTTGGAGTTGAAGCTTGTCATAGTTATCGTATTTTGTATTAGTGCGCAACTCCGAAGTTTGAATAGATATCAAGTAATTTTTGTATTGATAATTTCATATGTATTTGTGAGATTTTTTTAGGTTTATGAGTTTGTGTGTTAAAGATTAGAAAAGTGACAAGAAATCATTTCATTATGTGTTTTATCACAACTCACAATAATCGTGCAGTCTATGAGCTATGGTGTAAGACATGAAAAGTTCAACGACAAAGTTTTTTGGTGTGCAGTATTTATCACTGCACCACACATCATTTGTCTGTGCATTGCTGATCCAAGATATGGTATCACAATAGGTTTATTAGAGAAGGTTGATCAGAGAAAGGTTTATCGGAGTAAGTTTCAAGAGAAACAACTCTGTTATAAGGTTAAATATCGCTTCTACTTTAAATCTACAACCTCCCACTTTTACAGGGAAAAATTATGAGTTATGGTCCTTGACCATGAAGGATTTATTTAAAGGTCAAGATGTATGGGAGATAATAGAGAATGGGTATGTGGAACCAGAAAATTAGGTAGCGGACAATGCCCCTACATAATCTGAGAAAGATACTTTGAAAGATCAAAGAAAAAAGGATGGAAATACGATGTTTTACATACATCAAGCCATGCATGAGATCATAATGCCAAGAGTTGCATCATCAGAGCAAGACAAGGAGGCACAAGACATATTACAAACCTCTTATCAAGGTATGGACAAAGTCAAGACTTCAAAAATAAAAATTATTAGAAGATATTTTGAAACTTTGTCAATGAAGGACACCTATTCAATAGATTCATTTTATACCCATGTTATTCACCCGATAAATCAAATTAAATATCATGGTGAAACCATATAGGATAAAAAGGTTGTTGAGAAGGTACTTAGGAGTCTTCCTCCTAAATTTGATACCCTTGTTGTGACTCTGGAAGAGAACAAAGATCTGAGTCAGTTTAGTCTAGATGAGTTGCAAGCATCCCTCATTAATCAGGAACATAGATTAAATAGGTCAAATATGTCATTAGAGAATGCATTTTCTGCGTAGTAATCTAAAATCCATTGAATATGAAGGGGGAGATATAACTCTAGAAGTAGAGGAATAAGTTTTGCTAGAGGTGGACACAACAACAATCCTAGAAATATTGGTGGAAAAGGTCAACGTCTATATAACAATCAGCCAAGTAATCAGAGAACTGATAAATCAAATATTCAATGCCATTACTGTAAAAAGTATGGAAATTATGCATATGAGTGTAGGAATAGTCAGTATAATCAGAATAAGAAAGGTCAATATCATTCAAACAATGCAAATATCCCTATGTTTATGGCACGCGTTGAAGCAATGCCTATATTCTTACCAGTTGAATGCAATGTTGCTCAAGAAAGTCCTTGTGACATATGTTATTTAGATTCGGGATGCAATAATCACATGACAGGAAACATAGAATTTTTTTCTAGTTTGGATAAGTCAGTCCAAACTAAAGTTACACTTGGAAGAGATATCCAAGTCGTTGTCTTAGGAAAATGAAGTATAAACATTTTCATAAAACAAGGAGAAAAAAAAGTTATGCCTGATGTATATTATGTTTCTGTTTCGAAGAACAATTTGATGAGCACAGGACAATTGTTACAAAAAGGATACATAATCTATATGGAAGATAATCATTGTGTGATTATGGACAAATATCCAAGCAATCAACTTATTGCAGTAATTCAAATGACAAGAAACAAAATGTTCACATTAACATTGAAGCCATCGAAGAAGAGAAATACAACACAAGTTGTTGGTAAAGAAAAGGATGCACATTTAGACACTACATTAACAAAAAAAGTGCATACAGTTCCAATGAAGAAAGTAGTGTGCACAACGTTAAAGAAAAAGGAGAAAGTGGCGCAGAGATGTAGGGAACATTCCAATATAAAGTACATGATGATTCCTTGCTATGTAATTTCATATTTGGACATTTAAATTTTGGAGGTCTGAAGTTGGTACACACAAAGGATATGGTAAAAGGATTTCCATTGATTAAAAAACTAGAAAGAATCTGTGAAGGTTGTATTTTTGGAAAGCAACATCGAGAATCATTTCCAATGGGAAAGTCATATATATCAAAAGATCCACTTGAAATAATACATTCCAATATTTGTGGAACAATGAAAACAACATCTATAGGAGGCAATACTTATTTTTTGACTTTATTGATTTTTTCTCAAGAAAAACATGGATTTATTTCCTAAAACATAAATCTAACGCATTGGGTTTTTTCCAGCAGTTTAAATCACTTGTGGAGAAGCAAAGTGGTTATTACATAAAGTGTCTAAGAATTGACAGAGTAGGTGAATACATGTCAAGATAATTTCATAACTTTTGTAAAGTTCATGGCATCTGCAAGCAATTTACCGTGCGGTATACACCACAGTAGAACGGTGTCACAGAGAGAAAGAATAGGACCATCATGGAAACGGAACATAGTATGTTGGCAGCCAAACAATTCTCAAATGAGTATTGGGCTGAGGCAGTAGAAAATGCAATATATATCATGAACATATGTTCGAAAAAGAGTGTGAAGAATAGAGTTCCTCAAGAATCCTTTACAGGTATTAAGCATAATGTGGCACACTTAAAAGTTTTTCGTTGTGTCACATACACACATGTTCTAAATGAGTTGAAAAATAACCTAGATAACAAAGGAAAAAATGTATATTTTTTGGATATTTCGAATATACAAAAGCATACAAACTGTATGATCCTATTTCAAGAAAATTCATAATCAGTCACGATGTTCAATTTCTGGAGAATGAAATATGGGATGGAAGCATAGAAAAGAGAATAAAAATGATCGATGATATGGAGCATGATGACACAGAAGAAGAGGTGGGTCAAACACCAAGTATAACTCAATGCGTAGTTCCTTCTACAATTGTGATGCAAATCCCAGCACAAACAACTCCAGTAAGACCAACAGGTGAGCAGTCTACACCTAGAGTGAAACAAAGACCAACAAGAAGTCCAAGTAGTTCTACATATCCATATCCAACATTAGCAAGTTTGTTACCAAGGAAGACAAGAAGTCTGCGTGACATCTAAAATGTTGACACAACAAATTCATTTTCCTTTTTTTCTCTATCTTCACAAATAGATGATCCCTTAACTTTTGAACAAGTTGTCAAAGATGATGTTTGGGCTCAAGCCATGGATGAAGAAATCAAATGCATAGAGAATAATCAGACATGGAAGTTGGTAGATGTACTTGAAGACAAGGATGTGATAAGTGTCAAGTGGATCTATAAAACCAAACAAGATGTAGATGGAAATGTGCATAATCACAAGGAAAGATTAGTTGCAAGAGGCTTTACACAACAACGTGGAATTGATTTCAATGAAACATTTGCGCCAGTTGTGCAAATGGACACAATCAGAATTGTGTTGTCTATTGTTGCACATAACAGAGGGCCAATTTATCAAATGGATGTAAAGTCAACATGTTTAAATGGACACTTCTATGAAGAAGTATATGTGGAACAACCACAAGGCTATGAGGTTGCATAACAAGAAAAAAATGTACAGATTGAATAAATCACTATATGGATTAAAGAAAACTCCCAAATCTTGGTACCGTCGCATAGATTCCTACCTCACACAGAATGGATTTCAGAGAATTGAATGTGATCCAACACTATACATCAAGGAAAATGAACAAGTCCAAAGATGGTATATTTATCTCACAATCTAAGTATGCACATGAAATTCTGAAAAGATTCAACATGATAAATTCCAAAGCAGCCCCAACACCTGTCATAATAGGATTGAAGTTAAGAAAGGAAGATAAAGGGTCCAAGGTGGATCCCACATTGTTTAAAAGATTGATATTAAGTCTTATGTATATAAAAACAAAAAGACTTGATATTATGTATGGAGTGAGCCTAATTTCAAGGTTCATGGAAACTCCAAAAGAATCACATTGCAAGGTAGGAAAGAGAATTTTGAGATATGTGAATGCAAGAAAATGTTTTGGCATAAAGTACTCTACTTTAAAAGATTTCAGACTTATTGGATACACTGACAGAGATTATGGAGGAAGCATAGATTATAGAAAAAGTACCTCTGGGTACACATTTCATTTTGGAATAGGTATAGTATCATGGGCATCAAGGAAGAATCCCATGGTGACTCTTTCTTTAGTATAACCAGAGTACATCGCAGCTACAAGCGCAACTTGTCAAGCAGTTTGGATGAGAATAATGTTAAAAGATTTGTTTTAGGAACAATAGGAACCAACAATAGTATTTTGTGACAACAATTCACCCATAATTTTATCGAAGAATCATGTGTCTCACAAGAACACCAAGCATATTGATACAAGGTATCATTTTATTAGAGAATTAGTAAATAAAAAATAAATTTGTTTAGAGTTTTGTAGGTCAAAAGAAAAAAATGTAGAAATATTCACAAAATCTTTAGCAAGGGATGCATTTCATCATCTGCGCAATAGTGTGGCAGTCTACGCAGTGACAAAGGATTGAAATTTCAAGCAAATTTAAATTTTTGATGTAAATTTTTGTAATCCCACCTACTTATAATTAAGGGGGAGTGCTGGAAATAGTAATTACAAGTTGGTGATCTTTACAAGTTTATGCTTACATTTACGAAAACTTAGTTTTGTTAGTCTGCAAGCAAGGGAGTTATCAAATGAAGCCGATCTTAATCTTTCTTGAGTCCATTTAAGTATTTGAGAGTGAGTCGAATTTATTTGTGTATCAAATTTTAATTCGGTTAGATTCTATAAGAAGTCTCAGTCTTAGTCTTATATATGTCCAAGTCTGTAAGTAGTTGATATGCAAAGAGTTAGAGAGAATAGAGTCATGAAGAAGAAAATAACAACAATTGAGGAGTCTAAGAAGTTTGAGAGCACAAGATCTATGTCTGTAAATTCAGCAGAAGTTGTTGGAGCTGAAGCTCATCATAATTATAATATTCTGTATTAGCACATACTGCCGAAGTTTCAATAGATATCAAGTGTTTTTTGTATTGATGATTTCATATGTATTTTTGAGATTTTGTTATGTTTATGATTTTTTGTGTTAAATATTATCACACTGACAAGAAATGATTTCATTAAGTCTTTTATCACAGTGCACAATAATCGTGTAGTCTGTAAACTGCACGGTAAGTCCTGAAAAATTTAGCGATGAAGTTTTGTGGTGTGCAACATTTATCACTACACCGTGAAAAATCTATCTGCGCATTGCTGATCTGAAACTCGTCATACCAGGATTGACAAAAGAAGGAGGCTTTCCTTAGCAAATTTTCTATGTATTTCGCACATCTATGCATTTCCAACCATTCAATAAAATTATTGTTGTAATTCTCAGGAGGATGGTAAGGATGGTTTTACCTTCAACTTCATCATCTTTTTAATTACTTTTCATGTAAGGATGATCCTCTTATTGAGATATCAATTGGTCATAAGGTTGCTAGAGCCCATTTGCATCCATTAAAAAGGTTTTATCTAGTGTTCATGATTCTTATAAGGTTACGCAATCTACAGGTAAGTAAAATAAGCCATCAAATGTGTTAACTCACCCCCTGGCTGCCAAACTAGAAGGATTCCTTTGAAAGGTAGATAATGTCTCGGCCTTTTGGCCACTTTCTGAGGGTTAATAACAAGAATTCTACTTGTTTTTGTTCCTCGCATTGAAGTCTAGTTTTTGAATTATGAGGCGTGATTTCTCGCTCCATGTCCTATTTCTTGGTCACCTTTTGTATTATCAGAGTAGTTTCTAATGCTCGTAGTGAACTTTCAATGTTATATCGATTGATCTTGTGGCATCTTAGCTAGTTTCAAGGTTGCGATACACTCTTTTTGGATTTTGAGGTACTCTGTTGGTCTTCTGACATTACGATGTTATTCTAATGTATGAAATTATATATATATATATAATTCTCCAGAATTTTTTTTTTTTTTTTAAATAATATTGTTAAAAAATAAAACAACTT
>ML778190.1:268863-285053 GCA_009831015.1 Picea engelmannii
TCCCATTTTTTATGGAAAATGATAGGGGTATGAAGTGTGTGTGTGTGTGTGTGTGTGTGTGTGTGTGTATAATTTCATTCCATTTGTTATGAAACAGTTAACACCAGTATGAAGCGTCTATGCTAAAATGGTCGATAATATTGGCTAGGACACAAAAAATTTATGTGCCCAAAGGGATAATTGGTGGAGATAGGAGGGACATTTTCCCTTTATAACCTATCAAAACCTTTGTTTAGATTTATATGTAATTCACATGAAGCCTCTACACTAAAAGGGTCAAAATTCTTAGGTGGGACACAAAATTTTTGTGTGCCCCAAGGGATAATAGGTGGAGATAGGAGGGATCTTTTCCCTGTATAACCTATCAAAACCTTGAATTTTGATTTATATGTAATTTGGAAAAAAAATTGATATTTCCTTTGAAATTTATAATAAAAGAGGTAGAGAAAACTTGTAAGTTAAAAAGAACAAACTTTGAACCAAGAAAAGATCATGTTGGTTGTGGAGCCTGATTATCTTCCTGATTCAGAGGTCTTTGTTTTCAGCCGTGTTTATACCCCATGAAGACTTTACACCCTGTAAGAATGTACACTCCTCCATGCGGGAAAGTGCAGGGGGGGCTTTCCCATCTTGTGGGGTTTGGGGGAGAATCCCCTGAAGGAAAAATTGCCTGGTATATGTATATTGTAATTTCATAGTAAATATGGACCATTCATTATAAGGTCGGAGTTATGCTGATAGAAGTTGTGTTAGGGTTTTTTCCCTAGAAGGAAACCCTCTTTTATGAGGGAAATTTATTGTGGCTATGTATCATTGCGAATATTGTATTCTGACTAAGAAGATTGTGAGAGAAAGAAGAGGAAGTTACATAGGGTGTGTTGTAGGTTGTATCCTTTCATTTGTTGGATAATAAAAAGGAAGGACCAGGCAATTTCTCTAGTGGACGTAGCCCACACTAGGTGAATCATGTATATCTATGTCTATATTGTATTGTGAATCTTCTGTGTTTTATTTCCGCATTTTTTTTATTTTTTTGCTCCATGATCATGTTCTTCTAACAACTAGTATCAGAGCGAAAGGTAACTCATAGGAAAAGAGGGTTCCTTGTTTGAGTGAGCAATGGCGAAATATGGAAAGTTTAGGGTCAAGAAATTAAACGTCCAAAACTACCAGTTATGGAGGATGCAGATGGAAGATTATTTATATCAGAAGGATCTATTTCTACAATTGGGTGGAATAGAAAAGAAGTCGATGACCATGAAGGATGAAGAATGGGAGGTTCTTGACAGAAAGACGCTAGGAATGATATGACTAAGCCTGGTATCATCGATGGCTTTCAATATTTCTAAAGAAAAGAAAACGAAGGAGTTTATGGATGCATTGGATAAACTATATGAAAAACCCTCAGTGTACAATAAGGTATTTCTAATGAGGAAATTATTTAATATGAATATGTCAGAAGGTGGGTTTTTTGAAGATCATTTAATTGAATTTAATATGGTTACTAATCAACCAAGTTATGTAAAAGTGGACTTTGATGATGAGGTCAGGGCTCTTCTAATCTTGTGCTCATTTCTAGAAAGTTGGAATGGCTTGGTCATGGTTGTAAGTAACTCTAAATCTGGTTCAAACAGTCTAAAATTTAATGATTTTATTGGTGTTATCATTAGCGAGGAAATGCAATGGAAAATAACAGGTGAGACGTCGGGTAATGCATTAAACATGGAGAATAAGGGAAGAAAAAAGGATAAAGGAAAGGCCTTAGGGAGCCACTGGAATTCTAGAAAGGGAATATCCAAATCCAGACTTGGAAAGATAGAGTGTTGGAATTGTGGAAAGAATGGACATTTGAAGAAAGACTACAGAGCTCCAAAGAAACAACAAGATGGAAAGCAGGAGAAAAATCAAGAAGCAAATGTAACAGGTGATGTGTTACAAGATGATTTTATTCTTTCTGTAGATAATATTTCTGATTCTTGGGTAGTAGATTCAGGGGATTCATTTCATGCCAAGCCCCATAGGAAATATTTTCTAGATTATATTCAAGGTGATTTTGGACAGGTTCATTTGGGTGTTGATGCACCATGAAAAATTGTTGGAATGAGAAAGGTAAAAATAAAGCAAAGAAATGGAAACCAATGGTTGTTGAAAGAGGTAATCTTGACATGTTCCAGATCTAAGGAAAAATATAATTTCAATAGGTCAGTTGGAAAGTGAAGGTTGTATATCCATATTTATAAATAAGGTGTGGAAGGTCACCAAAGGATTATTGGTGATAGAAAAACGAGATAAGGTAGGTACATTGTATTTATGTACTAGTAATATTGACTCTTCTATCTCTTTAGCTTCTACAGGAGTGGATACAACATTGTGACATCATAGGATTAGACACATGAGTGAGAAGGGGATGTATATACTTCACAAAAGAAAACAAATTCGATATCTTAAACAAATTTATTTGGATTTCTGTGAGAATTGTGTTTATGGAAAACAAAAGAGAGTTAGATTTCTCACAGTTGGAAAGGAAAAGAAGAGTGAAAGGTTATAGCTTGTGCATACAGATGTATGGGGACTATCTCATGTATCATCTCTTGGTGTCTCTTGTTATTAGGTTACTTTTCTTTATGATGCAATTAGAAAAACTTGGGTTTATTTCATTCAACAAAAAAATGATGTTTTTGATACTTTTAAGAGATGGAAAGATTTGGTTGAGAATGAGACAGGAAAAAGTTTGAATTTTCTCAGATAAGACAATGGAGGTGAATATTACAGCAAGGATTTTGATGATTATTGTTCATACCATGGGATTCATAGAGAGAAGATAGTTCCAGGAACACCACAAGAAAATGGTGTGTCAGAAAGGATGACCAAGACAATCATGGAGCGTGCAAGGAGTATGAGGTTGCATGTTTGTTTGTCATTACAGTTCTAGGCAGATGTTGTATATATTGTTGTTTACTTAATAAACAGAGGACCTTCAAGATATTTGGATTGTATAATTACAGAAGAGTCAAGGATAGGTAAAAAGGTAAACTATTCTTTTTTGAATACTTTCGGTTGTGAAGCATTCGTCCATATTGATAAAGAAAATAGAACAAAGCTTGAGGAAAAATCCAAGAAGTGTACCTTTATTGGATATGGTGTTAATGATTTTGGCTATAGTTTATGGGATTATGAAAATCAAAAAATTATTAGGAGTATATATGTCATGCTCAATGAGAAGGTCATGTACAAAGATCAATTGCAGGGAAAGATACAAGAAAAAGAAAAACCAGAATACACAGTGCTTGATGAGATCACTGGAAAAAAATTCCAAAGGTACTAGAAAATCAAAATGTAAAACAACATGAGAAACATGTACCTCAAACTCTTGCAAGTGTTCTTAGAATATCTACCAGGTTAAGTAGACCCCCTGAACGATACTCTCCTTCATTGTATTATTTATTGTTGACTGATTCTTGTAAGCCATAACTTTATGAAGAGGAAATGTAGGTAGACACTATAAAGAAGTGGGAGCAAGACATGAAAGAGGAAATGGATTCCCTAGTAAATAACCAGACTTGGGGTTTGTTTCAGTTTCCTGCAAGAAAAAAAGCATTGCAGAATAAATGGGTTACAAGTTGAAGGAAGAAGATGGAGGCAAAAAGGGGTACAAGGATAGACTTTTTGTAAAGGGGTTTGCAAAAAAGAAAGGTATAGATTTTGGTGAAATATTTTCTTCTGTTTTTAAAATGACTTCAATTAGGACTATTTTGAGACTTGTGGCAGTAGAAGATTTGCATCTTGAACAGTTAATGTAAAAACAACTTTTCTCCATGGGAATTTGGAGAAAGATATTTATATGCAATAACCACATGGGTATGAGGTCAAAGGGAAGGAGAATTTGGTATGCAAGTTGAATAAGAGCTTGTATGGCCTAAATCAAGCTCCAAAGAAGTGGTATTTGAAGTTTGATAGGTTTATGACATAACAAGGTTATAGTAGATGTCATTCTGATCATTGTGTGTTTATTTTAAAAGGATAAAAAATGGAATCTATATTATCTTGTTATTGTATGTAGATGCCATACTTGTTGTAGGGTCTAATATGTAGGATATAAATGTGCTCAAGAATAAATTAGCTAATTCATTTGCAATGAAGGATTTGGGTGCTGAAAAGAAAATCCTTGGTATGAAAATAACAAGAGACAGGAAAAATCACAAATTGACATTGTCTCTGGGTGAGTACATAGAGAAGGTGTTGGAGAGGTTTAAAATGAAGAATGCAAAACCAGTTAGTACAACTTTGGCCAACCATTTCAAATTAACTAAGGAAATGTGTCCCAAGACACATGAGGAGATAGAATACATGTCCAAGGTCCCTTACTCATCAACAATTGGCAACTTGATGTATGCGATGGTTTGCACAAAACTAGATATTGCACATGCAGTGGGAGTTGTGAGCAGGTATATGAACAAACCAGGTAAAGAACATTGGGAGGAAGTAAAGTGGATTATATGGTATTTGAGAGGTACTACTACTCATGAATTATGTTTTGGAGGTTCAAACACTATTCTACAGGGATATGTTGATTCAAATATGGCAGGTGATAAAGATAGCAGGAGGAGCACCACAGGGTATGTTTTTACTATAGGTGGAACAATAGTAAGATGGATTTCAAAATTGCAAAAGTTTGTTTCACTTTCAACAACAGATGCAAAGTATGTTGTTTCTACAGAGGCTAGTAAACAAATGATTTGGTTACATAGGTTTATGGAGGAATTGGGAAAGAATCAAGAGAACAAAAGGTTATAATGTAACAGTGAGAGTTTCATTCATCTTACAAAGAAACAATCCTTCCATTTGAAGACTAAGCATATACAACCCAAGTACCATTTCATACGATCTGTCTTAGAAGATGGACATTTGAAGATGGAAAAGATACACACTAGCTAGAATCCCGTAGACATGTTAAAAAAGGGAGTAACCAGGGAGAAACTGAGTTCATGCTCAGTTTCAGTTGGTATTCAAGCATGAAGTTGAAGATGAGAAATTTTCCAGGTCCAAGAAGGATCATATTCTAGTAGATACAACAACAATGGAGTTGTTGACATTAGTATCCAAGTGGGATATTATTGGTTGTGGAGCTTGATTATCTTCTTGATTCATAGGTCTTTGTTTTTATCTGTGTTTATACCCCATGAAGACTTTACACCCTGGAAGAATGTACACTCGTCTACATGGGGGAGTGCATGGGGGTATTTCCCATCTTCTAGGGTCTATGGGACATTGTTCCCTGATGGGGGTTCAGAGGTGAAGCCCACAAAGGAAAAATTTCCTTGTAAATGTATATTGTAATTTCATAGTAAATATGGACCATTCATTATAAGGTCGCATATCTGATGGTAGAATTTATGTTAGGGTTTTTTTCCCTAGAAGGAAACCCTCTTTTATGAGGGAAATGTATTGCATCTATCTACCATTGTGAATATTGTATTCTGAGTGAGGATACTGTGAGAGAAAGAAGAGAAATTTCAGTGGGTTTGTTGTAGGTTGTATCCCTTCATTTGTTGGATAATAAAAATGAAGGACCTCACAATTTCTTTGGTGGACGTATCCCACACTAGGTGAAACACTTATATTTGTGTATCTATTTTATTATGTATCTTCTATGTCTTATTTCCACATTTTTTTTATTTTGTTGCTTCACGATCCTATTTTTCTAACAGATCATATGGAGAAAAATATTGGTAATGAAAATCATGCACCATTATCAAAATTTCCTCTAGTTCTTTGTCCAAGATTTTGGTAGATAAATGATCCATGGGGATGAATCTAACTTTCTTACCTATAGCCTCAATATTGGATCCAACACGAGATATGTTTAACCTAGATAATGTGAAAAAGGGAGTCACAAAGAGACTCACATGTTACATGAATCCACACTTGATTACTCTTTTCCTGATGGAACAAAAGGAGAAGAGAATGAACCACTCCTAGAATTATCTCATGATCTTCAAGTTGGAATCACCCTTCTCCAAAAAGAGGTTAAAGAAACTCCCAATTATAACACCCTCCTCAACACCCTCTAAATATTAGGGAATTGAAGTAATGTGTTAAGAACCAAAGACAAAATACAAAAATATCTCAATATATCCATAGAGAAATATTGTAGAACTTCACTTTTATTATAAGAAAACCCTTGAGGTAGGGAAACACCATACAATGGATCCTATTATGGAAGGGATCCTCTCCTGTTAATTTTCCTCTTCAAGGGGGAATCCTCCTATTGAGTTATCGCTCACAATACAATATTTTTCTTCATATCTCATTACATTGCTTGAACCCATTTATATAGTTCTACCAACCACCTAAGAACGTTCTAGAGGAAGAACCTTCTAGAATAATAACCTTCTAATAAGCCCTCTTACAATTATTCTATCTAACTACCATAATGGGTCTTATTTAATACTATAGTGGACTTAGTCCACCTTACATTGAATGGCCTCTACTATTATAACTATGGGCCCTCCAGGCCCCTCACTACGTCTGTAGCTACTTAACATTCCATCCCCCTTATGAAAGTGTTTTCATTGACACTTTTTATGAGGGTTTACAACCATATACCAGGGTCCCATGAATAAGTGTGGACCATAGTGTTGAAGTGCACTATAGAACCGGGGTCCCATGTAGAAATGAAATCCACCATGCTGAAGTAGTCCAACCGCCATTGTAAACTGGGGTCCCATGTCTAAGTTCTCATGTGAACTCCACGCAGAAGATATCATAACCTAATAACCAACTGAAAGTGATGTTCCAAAGATCGACACTTGTCAGGTGGATTCAAATAAGAAGATCTATCCACATAGTCGGAAAGGGTTGTAACCAAATCTTGAAGTAATAATACCACTATAGAATATGAAATATGTACATCGGTGATCATAACTAGCTCCTGATTTGTCACATTGATGTTTTCTACAGAAGGTGGAGTAGAGTCATCAAATAAAATATGAAAGTAGTTGTCATCCCATAAATGAAAACTATCCATATACCAATCATCACAATCGTCCTAAAAATCATACCAGGCATATACTTCTTGATTATATGCATCCCTGATGTCCTCCATAATATATCTCTCATGTATGTTAGCCAAGGACCTTTGAACATTGTGACAATTGTCCCTAACATCTTGTAGACCCTCTTGGAGATGGTGCTCAAGGGTTTCAATCTTCCATCTAAATTCCATGAGAAGTCGAATATCCATTTGAAATACCACATATAAAATAACCAAAGAAATATATTAAAATTATCTATCCAATGGCGCTAATATGGTATCAATCTGAGCACTCTGTGAAAAAATATGATCTATGCAGTATTCCCGCCATCATGAAAAACCCCCAAAAATGATTGATTTTAAATCAGTGACATCTTCATTTCCAAAGCTTCGATTTGGATGATTTGTTTTTTTCAATTGGGTGAAATTGTGAGAGGAAATCATATATTTAATATTTTTTTCAAATTTAGCCCCAAGTGTTACATAAATCATAAAAATCATGTGTCCGTCCACGGAAAAAAACCCTGAAAATTGCAGATTCTAAAATGTCAATAACTCCACTTCTCAGACTCTGTTTTGGACGACATTTTTTTTAAATTGGGTTTTTTTATGATGGAAAATCAGATATACAACCATTTTTTGCAAATTTTTCACTAAAATATACATAAATCCTCTGGAATGTAGAGGCCCTCTTTTTTTCTCTTCGAAAAAATAAATATGAAAAAAAAAAAAAAAATCCCACAATGCCTACCAAGGAAAGTGCTCTCATATGAATTGTTAAGAACCAAAAATAGAATACATAAATATCTCAATATATCCACAAATAAATATATAATAAACACACTTTTATTATAAGAAAACCCTTGAGGTAGGGAAACACCATACAATGGATCCTATTATGGAAGGGATCCTCTCATGTTCACTTGCATCTTCGAGGGGGGATCCTCCTACTGATATACCACTCACAATACAATACTTTTCTTCATATATCATTACATTTCTTTAACCCTTTTATATAGTTCTACCAATCACCTAAGAACATTCTAGAGGAAGAACCTTTTAGAAGAAGAACCTTCTAAGAAGTCTTATTACATTTATTATATCTAACTACCATAGTGGGTCTTATTTAATAATATAGTGGACCTAGTCCACCTTACATTGAATGACCTCTAATATTATAACTATGGGCCCTATGGGCCCCCCACTACCTGTCTAGCTACCTAACATCAATTGTTAAGAACCAAAGATAGAATACATAAATATCTCAATAGATCCATAGAGAAAAATATAGAAGAACCACACTTTTATTATATGAAAACACTTGAGGTAGGGAAACACCATACAATGGATCCTATTATGGGATGTATCCTCTCCTGTTCACTTTCCTCTTCTATGGGGGCATCCTCCTATTGATATACCACTCACAATACACTATTTTTCTTCATATTTTATTACATTTCTTGAACCCCATTATATAGTGCTACCAACCACCTAAAAACATTCTAGAGGAAGAACCTTCTAAGAAGCCCTTCTACATTTATTATATCTATCTACCATAGTGAGTCTTATTTAATACTATAGTGGACCTAGTCCACCTTACATTGAGCAGCCTCTACTATTATAACTATGGGCCCTCCGCCCCCCCAACTACCTCTATAGATACCTAACAAATGTTGTATATAAACTAAGAGAGAACCCTAACATGTCCTTCTACCAAGTACAAATGGATGAATGAACATGCAAACCCTATTTTCATCAAGTACCACATCCAAATCCATCGAACCTAATAAAAATTTATCAAATCCCATGGGATATAGGGGCACCAACATGCATAATTTACAAAAATCAATTGATTCTAACATAATCACACTTTTATGGAAATAAATCCTTCGACAAATTTGGTTGTCCAGGCTTAACTTTGTTGTCTGAAACAATAGAAAACTAGACCAAAACACCTTTATTCATAAGAGGTGACCAATGTTTGATAAATTTGTGAATGATAAAGCATGATGGGCACTCTATTTTTCCATTATATGAGAACCCTTTAATCCATATTTTTCATTGACAGTAATTGAAGCATCCCTAGTCGATCCATTGTGAAGAGAGGCATGCTTAGATCCATTTTTATAGAAGAGATACAAGAAGACACTTGATTTTTCATATGACTATTATGAAACTAATCCTTCAAACAACATAAGACACCAATATACACACATTGTATACTAAATATGAGTGTGCATCACAACTCCCAAAGAGATAATATATCTGATTTACAAAATAACTTTAATACATTAGGATAACCTACTCTAGATTACCCCAATACATCCATTGAACCAAGTCATATATTCATGCATTCAATAATGACTATATTGACACACACACACACACATTCACCTTATTTCCCAAACAGGATTGATCCTTCCATTATGTATATGCAAAAAAAATTAGGGGAGGGTAGAAAATGGAGGAAGAAAAGGTGAGGAATTAATAATTAAGGGAATATAATAGTAGAAGTTAGACCCAACCTAAATCCCCAAATCTAGGGTTAGACCTCTATCACACTAGATAATCCATAGGGAGGCCTCCAAGGCCACCCAAACCCTATCCATTGAAGAATGTAATCCCGTGATAAGTTTTACCTACTATTTACACATACACTTACCCCACACACATAACATTCACATATCAACTTCCCACACATATACTTGATTAGGGTCACTACATTGTGCCCCTCTTCAAAAATATTTGTCCCCAAAGCTTCCTAGCTAATTATTTTACATTTAATGAAACCAAATAATAGGATATCATTATATTCCTTCTCTATTGGTGCCATTAATGATTATTCACCCATCCATATTCAATTATTTTGGTGTCAATACTTGATAGATTCTCGTCCTTTGATTCCTTGCACTATTGTAGCTTCTCCATTTTTTTGCATTTATTAGTGTTTGATGATATCCAATGCCATAAGGATTTTTTGATTCTCTATTCCATGAATTTAATTCGTAATTCCATGTTCTTCCTTGGTAATTTTAGTATCAATCGCCTTATATTTCTTTATAACATTTTGTTAATGATGGTGTCTATATGATTCAACCTTCAATGTTCAGGTTTTCCTTCAATTTCAACACCCTTATCATCAATATTTTGATTTGGTGTAATGACATGCTATAACTATTGTGCATGATCATCAATTATGCTTTATTTTGAGAAAATGTGTTCCCTCCTTCAATAACATAAGTTTGAATTCAAAGGAAGGTAGGGTATATACACATCCATAGACTAAGTTGTGAAATTGTTGCATAGAGGTTGTCCATTGTCCCACATGTGTATGGGTCTCATACGCCAATTTGATGGCTTGCTAGGTTATGAGTTTAAATTATATTATTATTACTATTTATTATTTCTCTATATCCATGAATACAAAATACACCTCAACCAATAGTACTTCCTTAATTTTCCTTTGCGATTCTCAACCATTATATAAGATGAATTGTATCTTCATCTCAAATAAATTTAGGTATTTCCATTAGTTATTACCTAGGGCCTAACCAACACCATTAGATTCCAATTCAACAAACCTTAAATAAAAATTCACCAATATATTATCCTGTCTCTCCTATCTCCAATGGCTTCGAAATCAATTAATATGACAATACAATCAAAATATATCCTAATTTTCATTGAACATACATTTTAAAGCCTAATTAGAGGACTTCCTTACATGTAGACCCTACATCTATTCTAACTCCAAATTTTCTATAGAAATGAATCTGAACGTTCATCTTCTAATAGACTACATTATGCACTTCATAGTGCCATAAGTCTCGCCAAATTTACATGTGTTAGTGAAACATTATGGTCACTCCCCCAAAAATTGTTGATTTTGGCACCTTCTAAGTGACAAATATTGTATGGAATTCCATTGTAGAAATGTTACCTATATGACACTAAAATTTGTATTGAGAACAGACTAGTCTATATTATTTTGAATTCCATAATGGGACTCAATTTGGACTTCAGTATGATAGTTTTACTAAAACCTCATGTTCAATCCTATTTTTGGGATTCGACAAATACTCTAACTTGCATAGTCTGTAATAGATTTTGCAATTCTTACCATATATACTCTACTCTCTCCTAATTCTAAACCTATTATTTCCACAAAACTCCCATATACCAAAAAAAAAAAATATACAAAATGGTAAGATGCCTCTTTTGAAAGAGAAAAATTGACGATCATCCACTTTGATAACAAATCTTACTGGTCAAATACTCAGCATGGCACCATAGAACATCACAAACACAATTTAAATTAATATGAGAAAGTTACATGATGAATCCTTATTCATTATAAGAACCTACTCCAAATGACCCCAACACATCCATACATCCAAATCATAAGATTATCTATGTCGGTTTCATATCCTATCATTTTTCCGTTTTTGTAACAATGTCTATATATTGGTTTCTTATATTGTTTTATCTACCATGTTCTTAACAATTGGTATCAAAGTGGAAGATCATCAATTTTCTTATTCAAATGAGCCACCTTACCATTTTCACTACAACAGTTTTTGGGATGTCGAAATTGTGTGGGAATTGCAAGATTGGGAAAAAGAAAGAGTGGAATATATTTGATAAAATTATGATAATCATGTTCGCTATAACATCATATTTACAATCTATTAAAGTTAGTTTTTTTTTGGTCTAATACTATAAATATCTTTAAATAAATGGTTTCTATAAAATAATGATATCTAAATAATATCTAAATAATGTGAGGATAAAATTGTGTTCCACTTATGGAATTAGGAAAAATGCATATTAAGGTTATTTATTTGAATACAAATTTCAATGCTATCTTAGAAGCATTGATAACATGGTATTTCATATAAGTTTACTCCTTTGAAAGGTCTCATTAAAAAATTATGGATATCATTATCCTAAGTTTTAATTAGAATGTTTTAATTTAATGATTGATATGTGAAATTGTAATATTAAGATATTAAAATAAAATATTCAAACTCAAAAACGCAATTCTTTTAAAGATACATTAAATATAAGATTAAGATTAATTTGTAGAGAATATCATAAAGAAAGAACATCAAAAGTATGCTAAGTTAAATTAAAATAAAATTTAAGTTGGAGTATCTAATTGATATGATTTAAAATAGGAAAGGGGAAAGATCAATTTGTAGAGAATATCATAAAGAAAGAACATAAAAAATATGGTAAGTGAAATGAGCATAAAATTTAAGTTGGAATATTTAATTGAGATATTGAGATGATTTAAAATAGGAAAGGGGAAAGTGAGAAAATTATATGAGTAGAATATTGTTGACCATTTATGATAATTATTCTTTGAGTAAATATGACATGGAATTGTTAAAGTTTTTAAGACAGCATGGACTCCATCTTTATAAATAATTATTCTTTGAGAAAATATGACATGGAATTGTTAAAGTTTTTAAAAGAGCATGGACTTCATCCTTATAGAGAATAAGGACATATTGCAAAGTAAAATTGGTAAATATTTAGTATAACTTTATCAAAATTGATATGTATTTTTGATGACTATTTTTATATCACAAAGTAAACATAACTATTCGTTTATATATATATATATATATATATATATATATATATATATATGATTTATTAAAAAATAAATATATTTATAATTTTTACAAATATTTTAATATATATTTAAATTTCACTTTCTTCTTATATAATATTTAATTATAATTTTTTACTAAAAGAATATTTAAATTTTAATAAATAATTCAATTAACTTTTAGTTTTACAACAAAACTAATGGCAACAAGAGAAAGACTATGTAGAAAAGATAGCATGGACTATGGAGGAATAGTTGTCCAATACAACAATTTGTTCATTTTACCCATGGGGATTTTGGTCTTTTCAACCTCATAGTATGTCATTTTTTAAAACTTCAACATATGTTTTCGATGTCATAAAGGTTCACAAGGAAATACAAATACTATTACGCTAGAACATCATATAGAAAGATGTAGTGCTAGAACATCATAGAGAAGGATGAACACATAAAATTGGATGAGTAATATTAACGATTATTAATAAAATAAATTAAAGAAATTAATTCTAAAGAGTATGGATCCTATTATGATTGTAAATTTGTATGTTTGGTGTATAAAGGGATTGGTACTTTTGAGTTGTAAATTTTTTTATTATTTAAAATGGATTTAGAGTGATTGTATTTTTATTCATTTGATTATAAGATAAAATTTAAAACTTATAGAGATATTTGATTGTAAGATAAAATTTAAAACTTATAGAGATATGGATATGTAAAAATATAGATTTGATTATTCTCAAGACATATATATTTGTATTTTAACAATATTTTTATGTAAATATCATATTTGCAATATTTTTTTTATGTTTACATCTGGTAATTGTTTTTTTATTTTTTTATATAGTAGTTTTATATTAGGTGTATATATCATAATTCTCTTTCATTTATATATAGAAAGTTAAGATTACATGGACCAATAAAACAATATGGATTCTAGCTTTTGTATGAGGGCATAATGCAGACCATGGATATCTGATCCCTAAAAAAGATGGTGGAGAATTTGTTTGACTGTTTGTGTAGTTTGTTGTTTCCTATGGAAGTCAAGGAGAGGTTCTTTAAGGCATAGGGAACATATTTGATGTTTATTATCATGAAGACAAAGAATTTGGTCTACAATTTATCCATGAGTGCCTCGATGTAGTGGGGTTCAAGACCTTTTATTTGGTTTTAATGGATGGGTAGATAGGCCTCCTGTGAATATCAAAACACATCCAAATGGTAAAAATCTCAGTAGTCATAAGGGTAAGAGAATTTCACTTGTTTGGAGGTTGAAGGTGGTGCCTAGGATTAGGCTTAAAATTAATCAAAATATCATGGATGACAAGAATTAGAGACAACTATGTCGATATGATTCATTGATTCCTTCATGACCAACATGTAGTATTCAAGAAAGGTGGTTTTTCAAGTCTTTAATATGAAGGCGGTTGTTGGGAACTACAAGTCTTTCAAAATACAAGTTCCATATTATGATGGGAATGTTTTCCAGGTGTTTGATGAAAGGATTATTCAAGAAGCATTTGAAAAAATATCTATGTGTTAAGCGTTTGATACATGGAAATTTTTTGACAAAATGTGTGCATGTCAAGTGTTTGATGGAAGCCTACATGACAAGTATTTGATGACATTTTTCTATGCTAAGGGTTTGATACATGTCAAGTGTTTGATGCATTCAACTCTTGTATTGAAACTACAATTGTGTGGAGTAGTGGTGGGTATTGAGATATCGTTTAGGGATGCAATCTAAAACAATTCTATTGCTCCTAATGTTTTGAAGACTTCACCTATCTCTAGTAACTATATCATGGAGCTTGTTGAGAAAGTGTTCGTGGTGGATATTACAACATTAAATTCCAACCATCTATAGTCCTTATATGAAAATGATCCAAACATTTTCCCATTTAAAGGGTATAGGACTCCTACTTAGGTTCTATATTAATGGATTCATATGGATTAGGAAATAAATATGAGATCTTTCTTTGTTATAAATGTTTTTTAATTGTCTATTTATTTGATCATGTTGATTATGAAACAAACTTTTAGGAGGGGAAACTTATTTTTAGAAAATGTGGAACTTTTTATAACTCCCGATTCCTAAATTTTTTTCCTAACTCTATGTCAACTACTAGAATGCTACTTTGGGTTCATCTCCCTAGTTTTCCATTACATTCTTGTCATTTACCGGTTTTTGAGGCTATTGGGAACTATTGGGAGCTTACATCAGATAAAATATTGAGATAACTTTGGTGATATTATGTATGTGTGCTCAAATTTATGTACATATGTTCATATTTGTGTGGAGATAGACCTTACTAAGGGTCTTCTAGACAAAGTTCTTCTCAAATGGAAAAAAAATTCAGCCCAATTAGGTCTTAGAATAAAAGAACGTAGCATTTTTTTTCCAATTATGTCATCTAATGGGACATATAAAATCTTATTTTTTGCATGCTCATACTCATCCTCTTAGGAAAAAGGGGACAAAAGAAAAATGTTAAAGATCAAATTCCCTTAAAAATGATGATGATGATATTGAAGATCAACAATTTCAAGTGTTGATAGGAGTTAATCATTAGTCATTCATAACACTTGTCTAGGTGGAACAAAGGGACTATATTAAAGTTATCAATTTGATTATTTCTTTTTAGTCATTCCTAAAACTTGTTTAAGTGAAACAAAGAAGCTACATGATAGTCATATGTTTGATTCATATAAAGAATTAGTCCATTATGAATACTTATTTATCGACTTCAATCTTATAGTTGGTTACTATGTATCCTTATTCCAGAGGATGGAAAGCGGTAATAGAGAAGAAGGAGAAAAAGGATAGATATGGTGATTGGGTTTTAAGGTACAATAAATAATATGTCTATTCAATGTGTAATTTTATTTCTAGATTATTATAATTGGAATTTCCTTTAATGTCTGTACTTTCTCTTTTGTGTTGAATATGTGACCTCTTAGAAGAAAACCCAATTCAAGACCTAACACCTTAGGAAACAATAATATTATTATTTCCTTAACTATTTTAATAAGCTAAATTCCTCAATAATTTATAAAAATCTAAGAGTCATAAAATCTTAAATTTAAAATTTTCATTAATTTCCATCCTTTAAAAAAAAAACATTACACTTACAAAAATGTTTGACAGATCCAACCATAAAATGAATATAATATGATATATATTAAGTCATGTAACCCCATGGGAACTCACAAAAATTTTATGTACAAAAAGGTGGAAATGAGGTGTGAAGTAATGCATGCACATAGGAACATTTATGCGTTATTAGAAATGCACATGTGTTCTCAATCCTATAGCCTCAATTCTCACCAAATGAATACACATGCTTTCCAACTCAGATTTTATAGGAATGTTCAGGTGCTATTTAGAAAGAGTGAATACATTCTTAGGAACGAGCACAAATTCTTGAGAAACACATGCTCAATACTACATGCACATTGTTGAGCAATGCACTTGCTTGGGAATGCCCAGGGAGTGAGGGAGGGAGAGAAAGAGAAAGAGAGGGAGGGAGAGGGAGAAAGGTT
>ML778190.1:291520-302259 GCA_009831015.1 Picea engelmannii
GAAGGGCTTGAAAATGGAATTCATCAACCCTTGGAATGTGGAAGGTGCATTTGTAAGGCCAAAAGGCATGACCAAAAATTCATAATGGCCTTCATGAGTTCGGAATGTTGTTTCTGGGATATCTTCTTCCTTCATTCTAATCTAATGATACCCTGAACAGAGATCCAATTTTTTGAAATGGATTGTTCCTTGTAGTTCATCTAACAATTCATCAATGACGGGAATGGGAAACTTATCTTTAATAGTGATCTTTTTGAGCTCTCTATAATCTGGACACATACGCCATGAGCTATATTTTTTGAATACCATTACCACTGGTGCAGAGTAAGAACCTTGGCTAGGTCTAATAATGCCAGCCTCTAACATTTCTTCAAGCATGCGCTCAATTTCACTCTTTTGGGCATAAGGGTATCTGTATGGCCTGATGTTAGGAGGAACACTCCTAGGAATTAGGTGAATTTCATGATCATGATTTCAAGTGGGTGGAATACCTTTGGGAATATCTTCAAATACTTTGGAATGCTTATCAATCATCCCTTGGAGATCTTGAGGAATAGATGGCTTAGATGTTTGAAAATCTAGTGAGCATAGTTATGCAATAACGCCTTGATTCCCCTTTTTCAATAATTTTGTCATGCCATTAGAGCTTATCACCTTATCATGTTTCCCTGTGATACCTCTTAGATCAATTTATTTTCCTTCCAATGAAAATTTCATGAAAAGTTCTTGAAAATTAAAATCCACTATTCCTAATGATTGTAACCATTGGATTCCTAGTTAAACATCTGCACCACCCATGGGTATAAAAATCATTGGACTATTCATTACATATTCCCTGATAGTAAGATTGATGTTATTGCATTTTCTTGAGAAATTGATAGTTCCTCCATCTGCAATCATTACTTGAAACTCTGGCTCTAGATATACAAAACAATTGAGAGCTTTTCCTAATTTATAGTGAAATTATGAGTACTGTCAGAATCAATTATGACTATTACCTTTTTATTTTTGATGTATCCTTCGATCTTGAGGGTTTGAGAAGTGTTAATTCTAGCCAATGCATTACACGATATCATGGGAGTCAACTCTTCAGACGAAATTGCTTCTACGTTTTCATCTTGAGACGGTTCTTGTTCTTGTTCTTCTTCCTCTTCACAATCTATGTAGAATAATTTCTTCTCACCACACTTATGTCCCTTACTATACTTGTTGTCACAATTAAATCATAAAAAAAATTCTTTTATTTCCTCTAATTGTTGAGGTGTCAACCATGTAGGTTGAGGTGTTTTAGAAGAAGGAGCATTGTTCTCTCTATAGATGTTAGGATTGGTCCTTTTAGTAGCCATAGCCATATTTTTACTTTCAACATTTCTTGCCACCTTAAATGCATTCTCCAATGATTTGGGTTCCCAAAGGAGAACCTCATGTTGAATGTTATCCTTTAAAGTTCCTATGAATACATAAATCAATTGCTCATCTGGAATATCTTCTACCTTTATATTCAATCTTTGGAAGTTCTCAATGTGCTCGGTAACTGAACCCTTTTGCTTGAGATTTATCAATTGTCTAAAGAAGGTATTGCTCCTTGTATCCTCATAGTGTGCTATCATTTATTTCATGAAAATTGTCCAAGTGACGAGTGATTTGTGAGAACAAAGCCATTGATACCATAAAAATTGATTGGGTTCTAAATATAAAGAAGCAATTTGTACCTTTTGTGTATGTGGCACATTATGTAAATCAATGAATTACTCCATCTGAAGTATCCATCTGATAGGGTCCTTGCCATCAAACTTCCTCATATCGATCTTAGGAACATGGTTGGTCTTCAACCCAAAGTTGGATTTTCTCCACTCTTGATTTACCTTCCTTGTTTCCTCATCATGAATTTCATGGGATGCATTTTCACTTTTAGGTGTCTTCTCTGTTATGAAAATTTTCAATACTTCCATGATCTCCTCTTTTAAACCATCCATCTTTGCCTCCAACTTAGCTTCCATCTCTTGTAGTTCATATTTTGTTACTATATTCTTTTGTAAATCATTTATGTCCATATACATTTCTTCACCTTCATCAAGAGTCCAAGTAGGATTGTCTGGAGGCTTATTTGGTGTAGAAGTTCCCTTTTTGGGTGGCATGTTGGCCAAGTATCACTTTTGAACCTTGATTTTGAGGTGGTTTCTTCTGTTGTATCTCCCACGTTTCAGAACTTTTGGGTATGAAACTTTATTTTATGTAGTTCTTTGATATTTATTCTCTACAATTCTATAGTTCTGATAAAAATTGGATGTGCCAAGTGGAATTTACGGTAACTTCCCCACAACTTGCTGCTTTTTTTCCTTTCGAAGAGATCTCACTTGTATAGCGCTCCCCACACAAAATCATTGCTCAAAAATTATGAAACTCATACTAGAAATACTACAGAATATCCACTATCCAATGAAACTAGTCTCACTCAATTTGGATACTCTAGGAAGAAGTTATGATTGTTTTACCTGGAACACCTTCTTGAGACTAGTCAATAGGACTAGTCAGATACCCTATCTTCCATAGGGTGTATCTACAAATGTAACATGACCCAGAAGCTGAAAGTTTTACCAAAGATACCTTAATAATTTATGTGAATATCCTCCAGAGTTGAGGGTCTGAAACTTTACATAAAAAAAATTATAGCAAAAATTACGCAATGAATCAATTCAGGATTATTCCAGAACCCTATCTTGCACAGGTTGTATCTCTGAAAGTATAAGGCCTTAGGAGCTGAAATTGTATCCCAATGTACCTTGATCCATCTAATAAATATCCTCCAATATATTCCTTCTGAAACATTGTAGAAAAAACACTTATAGTGAAAATTCCAAGGTGTAGCAGATGTAGCAGCGAAACCCCGAGACCTTGAGCTCTGATACCATATGTTAAGAACCAAATATCAATATAGCATAGAAAAACATCATAAGAAGTACTCAACGCCTTGAAAAAGAGATAATTTTAGATGATAAGTCTCTTCGAGGTGGAAACCTCCTTTTACCCCACATAAATGTTCAAGTACAAGATGATTCCAAATGAAAATGTCTCCTTGGTATATATAGGAGACTAGGAGGTATAATTACAACTAATGGAATAAAGCCGACATAAAAAAAATAAGATTACTAATGTAATACTCCCCAATTAAGGTGTAATGAACCAATATTAGGGCTTAACAGAACATTGCGTAAATGGGAAGCAAAATCAGATAAGATTCCCCTTTGGTGCATTGAGGGTATAGGGAGTTTTACAGTTGGTGCACAGTGATGCATTTTCACCTATGTCATTTCCACCACTGGGAAATTCTATGTACTATGTCTCATTTATAGATGAATTCTTGAGGAATACATGGATATATTTCCATGGGAAAAAACATAAAGTCTTTGATAGGTCTAAAGAGTTTAAGTCTCTTATGGAGAATCAAATATAGAAAAGAATTAAGGTGTTTACTATGGATAATGCTAGAGAATTCTACAAGAAGTAAGGTATAGAAAAGCAGAAGATTACTCCATATACACCTCAACAGAATGGATTTGCATAAAGGATGAACAAGACACTGATGGAAAAGCCATGGTGTATGCTCGATGGTGCCAAGATATGACATGAATTATGGGAAGACGCAATGGGTACTGCATGTTACTTGGAAAATTAATCACCCTCATCAACACTCGATGAAAAGACTCCACATGAGGTATGGACTGGTAATAAATCCTCTCTCACACATCTTAGGGTATTTGGTTGTGATTCCTATGTTCACGTTGCAAAGGAAAACATGAGTAAGCTAGATAAAAAGGATAAAAAGTGTATCTTTATTTGGTATAAATATGGTTTGAAATGTTATAATCTTTGGAACCCAGAAACTAAGAAGGTAGTGTATAGTCGAGATGTGGTATTTAGAGAAATCAAAGATGTCGTCAAATTGGAATTCCTACAAAGGAAGGAACAACTAGAGAAAAAAGAGATATGGGTCACAAATGATATAGAAGTGGGTATATGTTTAACCTATTTGCAGGATAAATCCATCGAATGAGAAGAATACAGTATGTAAAGGCGGTCTCAACTATAGAAGATGAATACATGGTAGCCACTCATGCAAGCAAGGAAGAAGTATGGTTACATATATTGTGTTCAGGTATTGGGTTGGTACAAAAAGCTGTAAGGATATATTGTGATGGTCATAATGCATTTTTCTTGGCAAAGAACCTGGATTATCATTCAAAGAATAAGCGTATTAATGTTCAACATCACTTTCTGAGAGACATGTTTGAAGACAAAAAGGTTTTGTTGTTGAAGGTGGGAACTTTGGAGAATGTTGCAAATTCGTTAACAAAATTTGTGAGCACTGAGAATTTCGCTTGGTATAGAGGATCTGTTATCAGATAAATCAGTAGGTGTGGACACTAACAGATCTCCCTAGATCCACCTAGATCTAGAACAAAACAGGATAGGACACGACTATTTCCCTAAGTTGTAGCCACTGAATCTACTAATAAGGAGGAATTAGTGGCATACCTTAGTATCGCTTCCTTAGGTCTTTGTTGTTCCTGCTTCGCTCCAGTGCTCTTGTGAAATCAAGTCCAAGACAACACAAACCAACCAAAGTGAAGATAGAAAAGTATATTCAATGTAAACCTATGCATATGATCAAGGATTTATGCAACAAAATAGGAGTAATTTTATGGAAAATGGACTTGCCACTATATTATATTAATTGAAAGTAGAAGATACAACCGGATCGCCTTGATGTCGTAAGATTCCTTTCAATGACCCTTGGTTCCATCACACACACTTTCTCTATACTTGCATGAAGAAGATCCAATACAACTTGGTGGGCCAAAAAGAGTCTCCAAGCTTCTATCCAAGCAGGGTTCTTCACACAATTCTTTCAACAATTCTCCATTCAATCTTGCTTAACCTTTTCCATGAGAAACCTTTCAATATATAGGAGAAGGAGAGATGGTTACATGGATGAGAATGATCCCACTAAATTTGAGAAGTTAGTAGGATGCCAACCATGTGAATGCCAACTCATTTTCTAGAAGATCCCCTTCCAGAACCTTCGTGACCTCTTCTCGTTTTCAAGCCAAAAAACAAGTTCGCACCCTATATATTGAGGAGACTATGAACAGTTTTCACCCGAAGTGTGGGTTTCCTGCGAGAATGGGGGATTTTCGCACCCTGTAATGCAGGTAGCCTATGAACTCATCTTAAAAATGGATTTTTGGAAGAAGATAGCAGTCACTTTTCTCAGGAAAAAATTCCTCATGGGAGCCTGAATACATCACTTGTAGAAACATTACCGGAGTGACCAAAATCATGTGTAACAGAATGCCCCCCCAAAGTATGAGGATGGAACTTGTGACAACTAAAATACTTTGTAATATGTGTGTGTGTGTGTGTCAGAAACAAGGAGCGCACCTAATCAGAAACCTTCAAACAACCAAGTATCTGCAGAATACAATACCAGTTCTAAGGTAGGAATTCCCATACTCAGATCACAAATGAGTGGAATCATAAACTTAGGTCATGGCCAACAATCATACACTGTGGATCCATGTCGTCAAACATGCTACATAGCCACCAGGAATAGACTGTGGATCTATGTGAGAAGAATTCAATAATGACATAGCCATGAGACATACAAAGTGAATCTATGTACCAATACAAATCATACATACTCCATCGCAGCCTGGATAAAAAATATGAGACCCAGGGTCTTCAATTCTGTCACCTGAAAGTATGAATCTAGCCATGTGATTACATGTGTTGAAGTCGAACATGGTAGAAACCACTTGATTACCGGTCATTGATGAAAACCATTAACAAGTGCGAGGAAAATCACCATTGATATCAATGACTCCCAAGGTACTGAAATACAATCCAAATGAATGAAAATGAATGAGATGACATCGAGAACTTGATGGAATCTCTCGATTAGGGATCAATAATTTGAAACCCCCATCGAAAGAGAAAAGACCTACCATTAAGGCATGCAGGTTCCATGGTACTAAATGATTTCTAAGTCTTATTTCCGGATAATGATTTGGAGTCGATGAAACAAGACTCGTCACGGGAGAGCCTTGATGTATTCCCCATTAATGACATGAAACAAGTAACAGATTTTGAGGACGAATCAAAGTATGAACAAGGGTTGAAATGGACACATGTAAGGCTGACACGGTAAGAATGGAAAATTGTAGATGGTCGACCCAATAGAGGGCTCATTTGAACTTCTCTTGAACATATGAATGACACGACCAAGGACTTAGTAGCACTGACTCAAAGATGACCCAAGATATGACCTTGTAGAAATTCGAACGAGAGACAAGTGGATTTCCCAACCCAAATTCAAATGACGAAGAGGGGATGTCATGTTCAAGAGCGATGCTTACTGCCATTAATATGAATACAAAAACACATCCCTTTCCCAAAATTTCCCTCACCATTTCTGGCTAGTACCTCTTTATTTTTACGCAAGCTTGAGGAGGATAACATATGCTTGTCAATGTAAGCTCATCTTTAGGAAGAATCCCTTGGATTATATTTAATGAACCCTAGGAAGGAGTGGCTCGGTCCCATATGGGCCTTTCAATCTTTGTTTTACAAGTCCAAGGAAAGAAAAATCGGAGGTTTTTCATGTTTTGAGAGTCTGAAAAACACTTAAAGAGAACTCTCCCAGTTCCTTTTTCGCAAATAAATTCGATGAGACCGAAAAAGTGATAAACTATCGCTCGTCGAATGTTTTCTTCAAATTCTTTAACGAGCGTGAAGAGAACAAGATCGCTTGGCAATCTTTTCATTTTTATGGAGCATGAGAAGAGCTTAAAGGATACTCCCTTAGGTTCATCATTTTCATGTTACCATGATGAGTATGAAAAGACGAGAAAAAGTATACTTGGTTACATTCTCATATATTTTCGAGTGCGAGAATGAACGAAGACTGAGATTGAGGTTTTTCCTATAAAAACCCTAAAAAAGTAGTTGTATATGCGACAAAAAGAAAAAACACCCATACCCCCCTGTTCAGACTTCGAAGTTGATATAGCTACAAAAAACCATACTCACAAGGATATTAAGGCATTAGGTTTTATAAGGAAAATAAAAATAATATATAAAAAATCAATAAAAAATAGTAAAAAGTGAATAAATATGGGTAAAAAGGGATTTTTACCATTTCATTGTGATTTTGCCAAAAACTTGTCCAAGATACCTCATTTTCCCCTAAATTTCTTTGCTCGATTGTGGGAGGCACAAGAGATCATTTGGCAAACCGTTTCAGCCGAGGAGGTAAGCTCTTGATGCTTCAACATTTCATGGTTCATTTTTGGTTTTATTGGCAATTTCTTGGGTTTTAAGTCCATTTTAGGGCCACACCATGCACTCGAGCATTCTCGCAGGAGGGCCTTGAGGGGTCTGCGAGAATCTCGCACAGTGCCAAAGGCTCACCTATGAGGGCCGAGACATAGATTTTAAATTTAATTTTTTCTCAATAAAAATTATGCAAAAGTTTGGAACAAGTTGCTAACTCTTCTCTCATGGTTCTTGTGCAGGCGTTTGACCATCACAATGTTGGAGTGGTGAGAAAGAGAAAATGAGGAAGATGATGCCATTGTCGGGAATGACCTGGGTATAGTCACTTCCCTCCGAGACTGTGGGCTATTGAAATTCTTCAGGATTCCGAGCATGAGAGCCTAACTCAGATTGTTGGAATACTTGGTCCATATGTGGGACGTGGACCAACAGTTATTTCACGTGGGAGTCCATATGCTGACCCTAGATATCGAGGATATATATTTTCTAATAGGGTTGTCGTGGTGTGGATACCGTGCTACTTTGACCGGTGGTCGAGGTGGAATACTTCTTATGAGTGAGTATTGTCGCCAGTATTGCGTTCCTAAGGCAGAATGAAGAAAGGGTAAGGTTGTTATTTGTGGGGTCCAAGACTTGACCCTACGCACCATTTTGTTTACTATTTCACATATGGTTGGGAGCATAGGTCCACACATGGCTCTCCAGAGCTACTTCCAATACGCCATAGAGTGCATAGAGGCTCGGGTCTTCAACTGGTTGGATGCAGTTCTCCACAGTATGAAGAGACAATTGATGAAGTGAAGAAAGGGTGACTTGAAGCAGTTTGGGTATGGATCACTTTTGGTGTCCTTCTTCCTCGAGAGGGTCCCACTGCTTCGATTATAGGTTGATTAGGGTTTACCAGCCCCACAGGATCCGAGGATGCTGAGGTGGTGCAACCTCATGGCTCGACACATAGCAGGGCCTATCATCAAGTATAATGATTCATTTTTTGACTGGTTACGACCCCAAATGTTGATGATTGATGACTATGCATACGCTGGTTTGGATTTCCGAGGGGATCCAGATTTGGCCTTGCCTGAGGATGCTCAGTGGGGTGACCTAGGTAAGAAGTACACATTTTTTTATTTTTAAATGTTTTTGCAAGTTTTATTATATGAAATGTTTTTATGTTTGTCCAAGACCTAATCAAAAAAATTATTTTTGATAACACAAACGTGGGGCCATATCGACCTCCAGAACGTCTCCTATTCAATGGTGAGGAGAGGCGGCTCTAGTGATGAGATGGGATGCCAAAGACTACGAGGTAGTGGAGCAGAACTTGGAGGGGTTGACCACGGACATCCCAGATATTGCTATTGGGGAGATCCCTAGATGTTACCAGCACCATACTGTGGGTGTGTCTGATTCTATTAGTCAACTACTTTGTAGGGTAGCCCGAGTAGTCATGTGTTAATGTGAGCGTCATCCATGACGCTATTTTTTAGAAGCTATGGGCTTCGTATTTTGAGATTTTGGTCCTTGGATAGAAACTTTTTGTAAAAACTTTTAATCATTATATACATATATACAGCTTCTACCAGCTTATCTTGTGTTGTGTTATACATGTAATGTGTGATTGGTATATAAAAGTCCCAAATGTCTATCCAACAGATAGTTAGCTAATGCATTAGTCAATGTATTTAGACATCTAGGAATGTGTTGATACTCAATATAATCAAAATAACATTCCAAGAGGAAAATTCATAAATATACCCATAATAAAGTAGGACTTTGAATAACATAGAAATTACTTAGATGTAGTACTACTAGCTGGGAATTGAGTTGTATAACTAGGTGGAAGATACCAAGAGAAATATCATCAATCAATAATTAAATGACAATGCTATATTCCACAATATTATTGGTTGCACGACCAAGGCACACACCTCCCAGACTGATAAGTTCATTTTTAGGTGCGTAAATTGCCCATGCAACAGAAGCAAGATTTCAAGTACTATAACTAGCACCATCGGCAAAGCCAATGTGGGGTAGCGAAGACTCCGACATCTAGAAACCAAGCACAACATAATATAAGCAGTCAGGGGAAAAGACCATATAACAAAAAATCATACTAAAGTAACACACAAAAAGTATGATACAATAAAATACAAGCACTCATGCACATGTGATATTAGGCATAGTACTTCTTTAAGTATAACCCATTTATGGGTTCACTCAAAGGGATACCATCGTAGTCCACTAACTCATAAGCTCCTTTCTCCAAAACTCATCTGACGATATAAGGACCTCACCACATATCCTCAAATGTTTCAGCTCCTAGCATATCTCGATCTTGTTCGTAAAGAAGAACCAGATCACCTTCAAAGAAAACTCGTGGCCTAACATGTTTATCGTATTGGGCTTTCATGCATTTCTTCTAGGATTCTATAACTAGGGTGGCATCGCGATGGGTTTCGTCTAACTGCATAAGATACAACAGAATTTCTTCTTCGGCAGAAGTGTTCGGCAGAAGTTCAACGACCAGTTTTAAGGAGGGTATCTCACATTCAATCGAGGAGATGAATTCTAGACCATAGACTAACTGGAATGGTGTAAACCAGGTATAAGACTTAATGGATATCTGGTAAGCCCACAATGCTTAAAACAACATCATGTGCCAACTCGTTTTGTGAATCCCTGTCATTCGTCGAAGCATGGTAATGGGGACCTTGTTTATTGCTTCAACTTGGTCGTTGGCTTGTGCGTAATAGGGTGTCGAGTTTGCATGGAAAAGACCCAACTTTTCAGTGAGTTCAAACATCATGAAGTTTCTAAAGTGGTTGTTGTGATCAATAATGATAGCCTGAGGAACACCAAAATGAGCAATGATGTGATTGAATATGAATAATGTTGTAGTCTTTTTGGTATTGTCGAATGTTGGCATCACCTCGATCCATTTCATAAAATAATCTATGCTTACAATAATGTATCCATGCCCCTCGACAGAGTGAGGGTGACATGTCATGAAATCAATACCCCATTTCACAAAAGGACCAATGGAGACCACAGGGTGTAGAGGAGAGGGGTGAAATCATATTTTATTGTTGTAGGTTTGGCAAGCGTGGAATTTTTGGACAAAAGTTATACAATCGTTGAATAAAAAAGGCTAAAAATACCCTACCCATAAGATTTTTTTGGGAAGTAGAATACCCAGACATGTGACCACCATAAGCTCTAGAATGGCAGTCATTCAGGGATTTCTTGGCTTCGTCAAACATAAGGCAGCGTCGAAAAATGGAGTCAATCCCACGACGATAAAGAGTATCACCGAGAAGAAGTCTACATTGAACAACCAGAAGGATTTCAGTTGTCAGAGAACACAGACTATGTGTGTAAATTAAAGAAGGCCTTGTATGGTCTAA
>ML778190.1:305484-330222 GCA_009831015.1 Picea engelmannii
CGTAAAACACTGGTGTACTGTGCATGTGTGTGATTGTTTATTTATTACTGCTCATTATTGGATAATAATTCTACATTGATATAACATTTGAAGAAAAAGGATTATAATTACATTATTACTGATTCACCCCCCCTCTCAGTAATACAAAAAATTGGACATAAATGAAAAATTTAGAAATCATGAAGTGGCATGCTCCTGTTGTTGGTCTTGCTGTTCCTTCCAAGTGGAGTAATTGTTAAAAATGCTCTAGACCTTGCTTGATTGAAATTTCTCTAAGACTGATTCTACGTTACATACTTTTGCGGCCACTTCTTAATGTAACCGCTCAACCGTGGCATTTACAAAGGATACAATCTTCTGGGTAAGCCTTGTAGGAAAAAATAAATCTTCTTCAATTTCTTTATCATAAAAAGGAATCAATTCCTGAATGCTTGTCTAACTAGCCTTATTTAACTATTCCACCTTAACCTCTCTGGTGTTGACCAAAGTAGTTTCAGGTATAGATTGAAGTGGTTGTATCCCTGCCTTCGCTATGAGATCATTAGAATTTTTCCACAGTTGTGCACATGTGTCAACAACTGCCCCTTGGGTGGAATGGACACTCACAAAGAGAGGATTGCTGGTGTCAAACACCATTCGATACCTGTGTCTTTCTCTTTTCAAATAAATGTTAAATTTGGCAGCATCGACAATCATTCTCCAATGAGAGGCCATATGGGCTACCCAGAGGCTAGCCAGGGAGATTTGGAGAATCAACCAGTCTTGTGAGGTATTGAAAAAAGCTAGGGGTAATGTACAACCTCTGTGAGTCAAACCAAAAGTCAGGATGAACGAGATGTTATGTGAGTATAATGAAAACATCAGGGGGAACGTAGAACCTCTGTGAGCATAGACAGTCTAGTGCAAAATTCATGGGGAATGTACAACCTCTATGAGCATAGACAAACTAGTGCAAAATTCATGGGGAACATACAACCTCTGTGAGCCTAGTAAAACCTTATGAGCCATGAGAAAAAGTCAAGGCATCTAGAAAAAGTTAGGTTGAATATAAAATTCCCATGAGCTATAAATAAAAGATATTCCTAATATTGCAAATGATATAAATGTATTGATCTAGTGCATTGGCACATGTAACATTATCCACCATGAAGAGAATTTCAAATTGCCTTGTAAATAGTCAAGTTGTAACTGAATCCTTAAGTCTAGTTCTATTTTTTTAACTAAAGTGTAATGCTGAGTTGCAACTGAAGTCTTAAGTCTAGTTCTATTTTTGAACTAAAGTGTAATGTTGAGTTGCAACTGAAGTCTTAAGTCTAGTTCTATTTTTGAACTAAAGCGTAATGTTGAGTTGTAACTGAAGTCTTAAGTCTAGTTCTATTTTTGAACTAAAGTGTAATGTTGAGTTGTAACTAAAGTCTCAAGTCTAGTTTTATTTTTTAAATAAAGCATACCAGTCTCAAGCCTAGTTCTATTTTCAAACTAAAGTGTAATGATGAGTTGTAATTGAGGTCTCAAGTCTAGTTCTATTTTCGAACTAAAGTATACCAATATCAAGTCTAGTTATAAGTTCAAACTAAAGTATGAAGCTGAGTTATGATTAAAGCATGCAAACGAGTTACTATTTCGAGCCTCTCCTCTTCTCCTCTTTAGTCGATATAAGCAGAGGTTGATCCCTCTCTTCAACACAGTTTTGATATGTAGGTTAAGGGAGAAGCAATAGAGGAGCATATTAGTGATAAAGAGGCAGGATACCAAAGCAACATATTAGTGTTGTATATCAGCAATAGAGGCTGCATATCAAAGGCATATATCAACACCATATCATTGATGTATATCAACAATAGAGGTAGCATATCAGAGGTGTATTTCAACATGGTCTCTTAGGTCTTTGTCAAGTCAGAATCATCTTGGCAAGCTCTTTAAGAGAAGAAAATTCATGGTGGATATTTGTAAGTGATCATACATTATTAATGCAATAAAGGAATATTGTTTGTTGAGGTTTTTCTCCCTGTATAGGGTTTCCCGAGGGTATATGTGTTGTTGATGTGAATGCTTACTTATCTACATATTTATTTCTATTCGGTTATGATTTGGTATTGTTGAAGTGTATTAAGATGGAATCAAAGTGTTGAAGAAAATAAATGAATTAATCCACATAAGAAATCAATATCATAATTCTAACATGCTATCAGAGCTTAGGGTGTGTTAAACGTGTTGAAGTGCAGCAACAGGTACACACTAATCCAAGATAGCTTAGTTAATTTTCCAGTGTGAAGTCCATGGAATCCTCCATTTTAGTTAGGGTCGAGGATAGGCTCGAAGGAGATACCAAATTCAATATCTGGAAGCTATGGATAACAAATATCTTGCAGGAGCATGATCTTGAGAAGTATGTGACCACAGTGGTGGAGGAACCCATGAATAATGCAGTAAGAGCGGCCTTTAGGAAGATTCAAGAAAAGGTGAATCGAATCATCTTTGACTCAATCAAAGATAGTATAATGGTTGCAATGACTTCTTTAATGACTGCCAAGGACTGTATGGATACCTTGGTGAATCTGTATGAGAAACAGGCTCCAAGTAAGAAGAGAACACTTAAGCATAAGATCAAGTATTTGAATATGGAGAAAGGTGAATCAGTGGCATCCTTTTGTTCCAGGATAGCCCAAATCAAAGATCATCTTTTGGTCACAGGGGTGACAGTGAACGATGATAATTTAGTGTAGGTCATTTTTGGCGGTCTTTCTTCTTCATGGGAGACCTTCTTATGCAGTGTAAGAGGGAGGGAGATTCATCCCACGTTTGAGAGGTTATGGCATGATTTTCCTCCAGGAGGAGAGTCGCACAACTACCATGAGCGAGCCAACAAAAGAAGAGCACTCAACTTTAGCATCGAGATTCAAGGGAAACAAGAAAGGCACTTTCCAAAAAGGATCTTAGAGGAATCCAAACACCAAAGTTACATTCAAAGGAAAGAATATTGATACATCTAAGATTAAATTCTTTAGTTGTAATAAGTTGGGTCATTTTGCTAAAGATTGTTGGTTTAGAAATAAATATCCAAGGAAAGGGAAACATCATAACTCAACTGATGAGGATGATGAATCCAAAAGAAATCAGAAAATTCCTTCTAATGAGAAAGAAAATAGAAAATAATATTACTTGGTTTCTGCCTTATCCAATTCAGTTTTCACGGGGCTGAAAAATTTGTTAGTAGGTAGTGGTGCATCAAATCACATGAAAGGGTTCAAGGAGATCCTCTCATATTTAGAGACAAAATATTTTGCAGAGCATGCTGAGCTTGGGGATGACAAATGTTACAAGATAGAGGGAGTAGGCTCTATCTCCTTCAGATTGGAATCTGGGGCTATACTTCATGTTGATGAAATATTATATGTTTCAGGGCTCAAGAAGAATATACTAACAGTTGCAACCCTTGAGGACAAGGGATATTGGGTGATATTCAAGGACATTAAGGAACTACTATGGGCTAAAGGTAGCCACTTAAGTACAACATAACTCATTGGAACTCACAGTGGAGGACTGTACATCGTGTTAGGACAGGCAGTTTAGGCATTGACTCATGATGTGACTAGCTCCAGTGAGTTGTGGAACATAAGACTTGGACATCATCATTACAAAGATCTTCCAGATCTATAGAACATGGTATGTGGCATGCCCTCTATTTCTGTTAGTAAAAATGAAATTTGTAAGGGATGCATGCTAGGTAAAAATATAAAGAAATCATTTCCTAGTAGTGACAACAGACCTCAGGGCATCTTAGATCTGGTTCATTCTGATGTAAGTGCTCCCATGTCATCTCCCTCACTCAGTGGTTGTTTGTATTATACCATTTTTATTGATGATTACTCAAGAAAATGTTGGATATATTTCCTTAAAGCTAAAAGTGACACATTTGATCAATTCAAAGAGTATAAACCCTTTATTGAAAAGAAGAAAGGGAAACACATCATAATCCTTAGAACAAACAATGGAGAAGATTTTGAATCTCTTCAGTTTGAGTATTTCTGAAGTCAGTAGGAATCAAGAGACAATTGACATTGCCATATAACCCTTAGAAAAATGGAGTTGCTGAGAGGAAAAAAAGGACAATTTGTGAGGTAGCGAAAGAAATGATGTTTGACCAGTATCTGTCGAATTATTTATGGGAAGAAGATACCTCCAGCACCGTGTATATTCATAGCAGGTGTCCACATGCTATCTCAAAGGCAAAGACTCATGAAGAAGTATTATTAGGGATCAAACATGAAGTATGGAATCGAAGGATATTTGGGTGTCCTGTGTATATTCATATCCCTAAGGAAAAGAGGACAAAGACGGAACCCTCAGGCAAGAAAAGGGTTTTTCTAGGGTACAATGAGAAATACAAGGCTTACAGGATTTATGTATTAGGTTAGAGGAAAATAGAGGTAAGTAGAGATGTGACTTTCCATGAGGAAGCCACATTTAAGAAATTCAGAGAGATTCAACAAGAATCAGAAGAAGTTCATCCAACTTCACCCTCTTCTGAAAATGAAGAGTCAGATGATCAGAGGGAGGAACCTCATGAAGGGACAAGTAATGAACCCCTATAACTTATTGAATTGTTAGAAAGAACTATTCAATAAACTCCATCGAAAAGGAGGCCAGGGTGGCTTAAAGAAATAGTGCAGGAAGCAAAAAGGATAACTTCTCCCAAAGAAACTTTCAGGGAAAGGAAGAGGCCTCATAGATTTGGAGGCTATGTGTAGCACACCTTTTCTGCTACTTTGTTTAATCGCTCTGATACCAAACTGTAGCACACCTTTTCTGCTACTTTGTTTAATCACTCTTAAAAGAAAAACTTATAACACCACCTTGCACATAACTCATACTGGTATTATAAATCTCATGCATTTAAACAAATAAACACATTCTACACAGAGTATTCATATGAGTTACTGCCATAATTAATAGTCCATGGCATTTCATACTAATTCATATACACAACAGAAATCATGATATCATAAGCAGTAGATTCATGAAAAAACATGATTAAAACATAATCAGATACTTATCTTTTAACAGTGGTAGAATCCACCAACCAAGTGCAGGCCTTCCATGAATCTCCCAGCCTTAGATCACACTGCTCATTAGCTCAGCGGTGGGTCACCCCTGAGCTGGGACTAAGCTCCACCCCAAGACAAGGAAATCTAGGCTAGGCTGAGGTTATAGGAAAAACAACACACAACCACAAGGAAGGGATTCTCTCCAAGGAGCCTCCCACGCTCATTGCCCACAGACCCTCATTCCCCACATGCATGTTCCACCCCAGGAGTATACACCTTCTCTGTCACCTGGACAGTCCTTTGGCTGCTAATCTCCCTTGCCTTGGGTTATAGGAACAGGCTGAACTAGAAGTATCCAGACTCTATGGAAGCTACAAGGTTCCTTCCAGGAGTTCTCTCCTTCCTCTGCACACTCTCTCACCTGGAGGGAGTCGCTCATAGGCCCAACAACTTGTTCTTCCAATTTCAACCGCCTCTCTCACCTGGAGAGAGTGTTGTACAAACTGGACAATAAGCCACATAGGAACAAACAATACATGTCCACCACAATCCACAAGAATCCAGACACGAACACCCCAGGGCAGCTCCAGACAGGTGCAACAGTGTAACCAGTCTTGGCAGGGACGAGACACTTCTATTTTCGTCAATTTGGAAACACAGGATAGACTCACACTCTGGATTCTCAAGGATGCGTGACGAGTCGTCCACGAAGGGGTCGATTCAGACTCCACTGTTTGGAACAGAGAAGGGGTGTACCAGCTTTCCAGAACAAACACAGACTCTTTCCCAAAATCAACACGGGCTTCTCATTCAGGGAATGTACACACGGGTTTTCTCATTCAGGGAATGTACACACGGGTTTTCTCAGAGGCAGACATAGGATTTTCGAATCATAGGGATGCACGAAGGTTCTCTATAGGAGTCAGGTTGGTAGTACTATCCTGGGCTCCGTATGCGGTCAGACGATCGGGTAGAATGGGGGAGGAACCCTTCTCACGGCTCACCGTGACCGTTTTATTTTCATGCGTCAAGGTTGACACTTGTTGCTCATGATGATTGAATCATTTTTCTTGCTTGTCCTAGGTAGTCTGGTGATAAAATCCATTGTTACCACGTCCCATTTCCACTCAGGAATAGGTAAAGGCTGCAGCAACCCTACTGGGTGCCTATGCTTAGCCTTAAACTTTTGGCACTCCATACATCTAGCAATGTATTCAATGATTTATTTCTTCAAACCCAGCCAAAAGTAATGGCTTTTGACTGCTGCCACAGTCTTCTGATATCCAAGATGTCCAACATAATTCATGTTATGCATATCCTTCAGAATTGCCAACTTCAATTCTCGGACATTGGGTACATATACTTTGTTTTTATACAGAAGTAAGCCATCAATTCCCAAGGTGTAACTTTCCTTGGTTTGTGGTCTCTCACGCTGCTGTAGCTTTTCTACTAGACCTCTGTACTACAAATCGGCATTGGAAGCTTCCAAAATTTTTTCTTTAATCTCCATTCTATACATGCTAATGGTTGTAGCATGTAATTTGTGCGCTTTTCTGCTGAGTGCATCAGCCACCTTATTTTCTTTCCCTTTGATATGCATGATATCAAAGTCATATTCGCACAGAAACTCCAGCCATCTAATTTGCCTGGAATTTAAGGTTAGTTGATCAAATAAATACTTCAGACCGTTATGGTCTATTCTCAACTCGAATCTCTTGCCCATGAGGTAATGTCTCCATTTCCTCAAGGCATGGACGATTGTTTCCAGCTCTAAATCGTGAGTGGCATAATTCTTCTCATGTTCCTTCAACTTTCAGGATTCATAACAAACTAAAAATCCCTCTTGGATGAGAACTCCTCCTAGCCCCTCCTTACATGTATCTATGAAAACTACGTAATCCTTGTTTGGATCTGCAATCTTCAGGATTGGAGCACTAGTTAGCAGCTGCTTCAATCACTGGAAGCTACTATCACATTCTTCAGTCCACTGGAACTTCTTCTCCTTCCTTTGCAAGGAAGTGATAGAATGAGCTATCTTTGAGAATCCAACTATGAACCTCCTATAATATCCCGCCAAACCCATAAAAGATCTAACTTCTACCACATTCCTTGGCACTGGCCATTCTCGAATGGCTTGTACCTTTTTAGGATCCACAACGATCCGTGTCCCAAGTAATGGATCTGCCTTTGGTAAAAAGAGCACTTGCTCAGTTTTGCGTACAATTGGTGTTCTCTCAACACCTGCAGCACCATTCTCAGGTGTTTCTTGTGTTCTTCCTCTGTCTTGGAATACACGAAGATATCATCCAGGAAGACTATGACAAACTTGTCCAAATAATTTCTGAACACTCCATTCATTAAGCACATGAAAACAACATGTGCATTTGTTAGTCCAAACGACACCACTGTGAATTCATAATGATCGTACCTTGTTCTAAAGGCGGTCTTGCTAATGTCCTCATCCTTTATTCTCACTTGGTGATATCCAGATCTGAGATCTATTTTTGAAAATATTTTTGCGTCCTTCAACTGATAAAAAAGATCACCAATCCTTGGCAGAGGATACTTGTTCTTGACAGTGACCTTATTCAACTGTCGAAAATAAATGCACAGCCTCAATGTCCCATCTTTCTTCTTCATGAATAGGACCGAGGCTCCCCACGGTGACACACTGGGGTGAATGTAACCTTTCTTTAGTAGTTCTTCGAGCTGCAATTGCAACTCTTTCATCTCTGGCGTACTCATTCTATAAGGAGCCTTTGAAACTGGAGCTACTCCAGGCATCAAATTTATAGAAAAATCAATGTCTCTCTTCGGAGGTAGTCCAGGTACCTCCTGAAATATGTACTTGAATTCTTTGAGTACTTCGTGGTATTCCAGATTCGATACTACATCTCGGGATGATTCTTCCACCTGAGATGCAAATAATTGACAACCTTTCCGGTGACATTTCTTCAGCTGCATGGCTGAGATTTCCCTCACAGCCACGGCTCTGGGAATTGCTTGGACTGTTACCTGATTTCCCTCTTCGTTCAGGCATGTGAACCTCTTGTTACAACAATATAGAAGGGCATGGTGCTGGTCCAATCAGTCCATCCCAATTAAGCAATCGTATGAGCCTAAAGGAAGAATGTTCAATTCAGCCTTAGTACCCATTCCTTTCATGTCCACTGAACAGGACTTAACCAATTCAGTGACCTTCCTCTTGGTCCCTGTGGCCAATTTCATTAACCAAGACTTCTCATGTTTGATTCTCCTTAGATGCAAACTTTCCACCACTCTAGGATCTACATAATTATGGATAGCCCCTGAATCAATTAAAATAACAAGTGGTCGGTTGTTGATCATACCTTCCACTTCAATCATGTGCGATTGAAATTATGCTTTCTTGTTGTCCAGGGCTGCGTAGATCCTTGGCATTCTGCTTCCCATATCCTCCACTGTTTGAGCTTGCTGAACAATATGGACATTTCTCACTTTATATTTTCTGTGGGGGCAGTCTCTGTACCTATGATTCCCTTTACAACCCCAACACTCCATAGGTGGCGGTCTTGGCACCTGCTCACTCCCTTCAGCTTTCCTAGGCTCTCTAAAAGACGACTGTCCCCAAGGACTGTTTCTGAAAAAGGAAGGCTTGTTTCTCTTCTGCCTCTGTTCCTTCTTAAACTTCCTCTGATCATTCCAAACCTTATGAAAGGTAGGCTTTTCTCTTTGTTGTTCGTATAGACATTTTTCCCTTCTTATGGTTTCTTCCATGGTCTTAGGATCATTATACTAAATCTGGTCACCAATGGAAGGTCGTAGTCCACTCAGATACCTCTAAATTTTGACAGCCTCATCTTTGATGAATGGAACATACTTCAGTAGTTCCAGAAAATTTTGTTCATACTCATCAATGGTCATACTGCCCAACTTGAGTTCGAAGAAATCCTTCATATTTTTGTCATAGTATCTTTTCATCGGGTATTTCTTCTTGAAATACCTCTTAAATTCCTTCCAAGTGACCTCTTTCTCTCGGATGTGTTGCACCTGCACAAACTGATCCCACCACATGGATGCTTTTCCTTTCAGTTGGTACATTGCAATTGTTCCTTCTGCATGGGTAGAATAATTCTACAGTTGGAAGTATTTCTTCATGCCAAGCAACCAGGTCTCGTCATCTTCTTCCTTCTTATGTTCTCCATCGAATGTTGGAGGCTTAATCTTGTTCATCTCCCCTTTCAATTCATCCTTTCCATATTTTCGGTGTTTTCTGGTAGGGGACAGGCTTGAACTACTGTGTGTCTCCTTGCCAGAATGCTTCGGGGAGAGACGACAATGTCTGTTACCACTTCTCGATCTCCTTCTCCCCTCAGGGGTTCTGACACTTCTTGATCTTCTTGTGTCACTCCCATTTTCCAATTTCTTTTCTATTCTTTCCAGGCTCTTCAACATTTTTAAATTGAATTCACCCTGCCGATCCTGGATTTTCATGAGCTTTCAACTATCATCTAGGCGAGCCTGGGAATCTTTCTACAATATTTCAATGAGTTGCATCATATGTTCTTCCTTATCCATGTCTTTTTCGTTCCCATTGGAGTTCGATCCTTCCACTCCCATATTGACATCCTTTCCTTCCCGTTCGTCTCCTGTTTCGGAGGAAATCATCACCTTTTCCCCTTCCATACTCGGTGTTGGTTAGCTGGAATCCTGAGCTCCGTTGAACTCTGCACATGCACTATGCAATTAAATTCAAAGTTTTTCAGGCCATTACTCCTTCGAAACAATCTGTAACATTTATAATCCAATACGAACAAGAACGAAAGACATTTGATTCAATTAATTTTTCTAATCTCTCGTTTGGTTCTGCAATTTTCGTGTTTTCGAAACTTTCATTTTCGGTATTTCGTGATTTTGGGACTTCAGGTTTGGGTCCATGAAGATCCCATAGTTAGATATTCATAACCAGAGTCACCCTTTTTCAACTCGTGATCTCGTGAGTTCGTGAATCGAAGACCCTCGACTCATTTCCTCTAACCGCAGATACCCGAGATGTGACACAGGTATGGCTCCCTCCTCGCTAGTGTCTGCTACACATGACCGTAGTCTAGGCTAAGTGATAGCACCCTTCGCTATTCGCACCTTTTTGAGTTGTGGCATCCAACCCTCGTGCCTCCCTTTCACGAAACCTCGAGAAGCGATGTTGACTTTTCTCCTCTCGTTCTCGCTACTTCACGACTTCACGAGTTTCAATGTTGAGCTCCCATGCCCTTATCTCGTGAGTCCCTGAAATCGTGAATTACTTTATTCTTCAGGCCCACAGCACAGCTATCGCCCTTCACCACCATGGAATGTGGTACGTTCAGAAGGATCCACGTCACTTTTAACGACGTCATCGAGTCCCACCACTCTTGCCTATATCCTCGACCCACTGGCACGTGGTACATCTCCATGTGTCCACATCCATTCCTAGAAAAATCTAATGGTCAGATCTTTCTCAGATCTACAGGATCAATTGCATCGCGCACCTTTAAGTGGAGTACAGGTGGCAGAGGGGGCCTTATTTCACACGCTACACTATTTCAGACCCCCCCCCATTAAAGGAAGAATGGCAAGGGGGTCTGGAATTCACCTGAGCACCATTGATCAAGGTGAATTAATCTCAACCATTCGAGAGTTGCACATCCGATTCCAGACCCCCCCCCCCCACCACTGCTAAAGGTAGAACAACAAGGGGGCTCCGGAATGAAACCTCAACCGTAGATCTAGGCGGGTGGACTATGGCCGTCTAGATCTGCTCGCTACTTACCTTAATATGCATTTGTGCCCCAACTTAAAGCCGACATCTCTTCCTCACATATAATGGTCATCACAGACTCTGAGATCCTCTAAAAGAATCTCATCCGTTCATTGGGTTTATCATCACAAGATTCTGAACTCTCCATCACGAGACTCCCAAAATCTCGATCCCTGGTTTCCCGATGCAGTTAATCTCTCGACACATAACCTCCATCCATCAAACATTTTAGATCTATCCTGGGGTTTTCACCACGAAAAATCCCAAGCCTTCGTCATTAGGATTCTCGATTCTGCGATTCCCGATTTCCCGAAATGGGTAATCTCACGACACCTGGCCTCCGTTGTTCGGACGGTCTAGATCTATTTCGGGGCTTTCGCCCCTATTCACTACGGTTTTAACCCTCGGATAAATCCTGATAGATCCAACGGCTGTCGGGTTTTCCAGCTGAGATCTGACGACTCAAACGGTTACTAACTAACTTAGGATTTTCACGTATCGTGATTTCCACACTCCTGTGCAATTCCAAAGGGCTTTAAACCCCGTGCACACTTTACAGATCTAACAGTCATGAGGGTTAACCTTCCCTCCTGAATAGATCCTAAATCTCTTACACTTCTAGTGTAGATTCCTCTCTCCCTGTGGACTTATACCCCATTGGTTGCAGTTTCATAACACCGCTATACCTCCTAAGCTTAAAACTCATCAAGTAACTCCTTGACATTTTGGAGCAAACCAGGGTCTGAAATTGGCCTTCCAGACCCGATTTCCCTTCGAATTCTCGGTCCAAAGACCGCTCCACTGGCCCATCTAGGCTCAGTGTCGAAACCTCGCTCTGATACCAAACTATAGCACACCTTTTCTTCTAATTTGTTTAATCGCTCTGATACCAAATTGTAGCACACCTTTTCTGCTACTTTGTTTAATCGCTCTTAAAAGAAAAACTTATAACACCACCTTGCACATAACTCATACAGGTATTATAAATCTCATGCATTTAAACAAATAAACACATTCTACACAGAGTATTCATATGAGTTACTGCCATAATTAACAGTCCATAGCATTTCATACTAATTCATATACATAGCGGAAATCATGATATCATAAGCAGTAGAGTCATGCAAAAACATGATTAAAACATAATCAGATACTTATCTTTTAACAGTGGTTGAATCCACCAACCAAGTGCAGGCCTTCCACGAACCTCCCAGCCTTAGACCACACTGCTCATCAGCTCAGTAGTGGGTCACCCCCGAGCTGGGACTAAGCTCCACCCTGAGACAAGGAAATCTAGGCTAGGCTGAGGTTACAGGAAAAACAACACACAACCACAAGGAAGGGATTCTCTCCAAGGAACCTCCCACGCACACTGCCCACAGACCCTCATTCCCCACATGCCTGTTCCACCCCAGGAGTATACACCTTCTCTGTCACCTGGACAGTCCTTCGACTACTAATCTCCCTTGCCTTGGGTTACAGGAACAGGCCGGACCAGAAGTATCTAGGCTCTATGGAAGCTACAAGGTTCCTTCCAGGAGTTCTCTCCTTCCTCTGCGCACTCTCTCACCTGGAGGGAGTCGCTCACAGGCCCAACAAACTGTTCTTCCAATTTCAACCACCTCTCTCACCTGGAGAGAGTTTTGTACAAACTGGCCAACAAGCCACACAGGAACACACAATACATGTCCACCACAATTCACGAGAATCCAGACACGAACACCCCAAGGAATCTCCAGACAGGTGCAACAGTATAACCAGGCTTAGCAAGGACGAGACACTTCTGTTTTCCTCAATTTGGCAACACGATATAGACTCACACTCTGGATATAGACTCAACACTTAGCCCCTTTTTCCACCTTCCAGCCCCTAATTCCTTGCCCATTCTATGGATGCTCAGTCCCCCTTCACTCATTCATCGTGGTCGGTCTGCACCTGGCAATGTTTTACAATTTTATTAAATATTCTGCATACATACAAGTACAAAATCAGGCCCTTGGCCTCCAACCCTTAGGCTCTCTGTCCTAACAATCACATAAGCCACCAGCTTATAAAAACTTGTCTGACCAGCCTATAAAACATAATTACAATTTCTTTCAGAACATGGTTTGCAATGGGGCTCGGCCTTGGGGACACTACACTATGTTTCACCGATGAGCAACATTAGTGATGCCAAACCTTCTTCATTTGAAGAAGCAGATAATGTACAAGTATGGAAGGATTCCATGCTTTAGGAATACAGGTCTATTATAAAAAACAATGTTTGGGACATTGTGCCGAGGCCAAAAGACAAATCAGTGGTTTCTTCCAAATGGGTCTATAAGATCAAACATGCAATTGATGGAAGTGTGGAAAAGTTCATAGCAAGATTTGTAGCCACATGATTCACTCATAAATAAGGAATCGAATATGAAGACACTTTTTCTCCTGTAGCCAGGTATACCTCCATTCAAACTATTATTGCTTTAGCTCCCGTTCTTGGTTGGAAGCTACATCAGATGGATGTAAAAACATCATTCTTGAATGGAAATATTGAACCTGAGGTCTTTGTGGAACAACATGATGGTTTTATACTGCATAAAAAAGGAACTCATGTATGCAAGATAAGGAAGGCCTTGTATCGTCTTAAGAAGACTCCCAGAGTTTGGTAGGACATGATTGATGGCATTCTTAAAAGCATGGGATTTCATAAAAGTGATGTTGATGAAAAGTTGTGCTTCAAGGTAAGAGGTAACCAACCTAATATAATAATCCTATATGTTGATGATATCTTTCTAATAGGAGATGAAGGGATAATAGCCTGGTGTAAGAAGGATATAAACTTTGAATTTGAAATGAAAGAATTAGGCTTGATGCATTGCTTCCTAAGAATGGAAGTATGGAAAAGATAGGGTGAGATATTTTTGGCACAAGGAAAATACACAGTGGATGTAATAAAGAGGTTTGGCATGATGGATTGAAAATCCATGTATACTCCGATGATTACTAACCTAAGGAAGTTGCATGATTCTGATGCAAGCTCATATTTGGTGGATCCCACCACGTATAGGTAGATGATTGGATCATTGATGTACATGATCCACACTAGGCATTATATATGTTGTGAAATGATTGAAATGAGTCAGTTCATGACTGAATTGAGACAGAGACACTAGCTGGAAACAAAGCACATATTGAGATATCTCAGAGGGACCATTACTTATGGTCTGAGATATACATCCAGCGGTGGTTTATTTCTACATTGGTATGCAGATGCTAACTGGGCAGAAAGACCAGTGGATTGGAAGAGTACTTCCAGATACTGCTTTAGTTTAGGATCCGCTATGATATGTTGGTCAAGTCGAAAACAGGGATCCATTGTACATATTATTGTAGAGGTTGAGTACATTGCAACAAGTGATGCTAGCAAGGAAGCAATCTAGCTCAGAAAATTGGTTTCTAGGTTGTTTGGAGATAAGCGCGAGACGACGGTGGTTCACTGTGATAATCAAAGTTGCATAAAATTGACAAAGAACCCGGTATTTCATGAAAAGTCAAAACATATTGACATGAGGTACCACTACATCCTAGACTTGGTCCAGAGAAAAACTATAAAGTTACAGTACATAACAACGAGGGAGAAGGTAGTTGGTATCCTGACCAAGCCTCTGACCTCGAGATAGCTTGTGCAACTGAGGGGTAAGGTTGGTGTGGCTAAGAATAACTCCCTTGCTAAGAGGGAGTGTTAAATTTGGAAACATCGACAATCATTCTCCAATGAGAGGCCATATGGGCCACCCTGAGGCTAGATAGGGAGATTTGGAGAATCAACCGGTCTTCTAAGGTATTGAAAAAATCCAGGGGGAACATATAACCTCTGTGAGTCAAACCAAAAGTCAGCACGAACGAGATGCTATGTGAGTCTAATGCAAAATTTAGGGGGAACATACAACCTCTGTGAGCATAAACAGTCTAGTGCAAACGTCAAGGGGAATTTACAACCTCTGTGAGCATAGACAGACTAGTGAAAAAGTCAAGGGGAACATACAACCTTTATGAGCCTAGTCAAACCTTGTGAGCCATGAGAAAAAGTCAAGGAATCTAACAAAATTTAGGTTGAATATAAAATTCCTATGAGCTAGAAACAAATGATATTCCTAATATTGAAAATGATATAAATGTATTGATCTAGTGCGTTGGCACGTGTACCATTATCCACCATAAACATAATTTTGAATTTCCTTGTAAAGAGTCGATTTGTAACTGAAGTCTTGAGTCTAGTTCTATTTTTGAACTAAAGTGTAATGCTGAGTTGTAACTGAAGTCTTAAGTCTAGTTCTATTTTTGAACTAAGGTGTAATGATGAGTTGCAACTGAAGTCTTAAGTCTGGTTCTATTTTTGAATTAAAGTGTAATGCTGAGTTGCAACTGAAGTCTTAAGTCTAGTTCTATTTTTGAACTAAAGTGTAATGTTGAGTTGTAACTGAAGTCTTAAGTCTAGTTCTATTTTTGAACTAAAGTGTAATGTTGAGTTGTAACTGAAGTCTCAAGTCTAGTTCTATTATCGAACTAAAGCATACCAGTCTCAAGTCTAGTTATATTTTCAAACTAAAGTGTAATGTTGAGTTGTAACTAAGGTCTCAAGTCTAGTTCTATTTTCGAACTAAAGTATACCAGTCTCAAGTCTAGTTCTAAGTTTGAACTAAAGTATGAAGTGGAGTTATGATTAAAGCATACAAACACCTTACTATTTTGAGCCTCTCTTATTCTCCACTTCATCCTATATAAGTAGAGGTCGACCCCTCTCTTCAACACAATTTTGATATGCAAGTTAAGGGAGAAGCAATAGAGGAGAATATAAGTGATAAAGATGCAACATACCAAAGCAACATATCAGTGTTGTATATCATAAATAGAGGCTTCATATCAGAGGCATATATCAACAACATATCATTGTTGTATATCAACAATAGAGGCAACATATCAAAGGTGTATTTTAGCAAGGTCTCTTAGGTATTTGTCAGGTCAGAGTCATCTTGGAAAGCTCTTTAAGAGAAGAACATTCATGGTGGATATTTGTAAGTGATCATACATTATTAATTCAATAAAGTAATATCGTTTGTTGGGGGTTTTCTCCATTTACAGGGTTTCCCTAGGGTATATGTGTTGTTGATGTGCATGCTTACTTATCTACATAGTTATTTCTATTCGGGTGTGATTTGGTATTGTTGAAGTGTATTAAGATGGAATCAAAGTGTTGAAGAAAATAAAAGAATTAATCTGCATAAGAAATCAAGCTCATAATTTTAACAATAAACTATTAGGGAAGTAGGTATAGATTGTATCATGTCTTGCCACTTTACCATTTCCTCAAAAACATCACTAGATTCCCAATAACTTCCTTGAGACTCAATCAAAGTATTCTTTATGTTTAATTGTTATTTATTCTCTACTCATATGTCAACCAATAGACCAAAGATATTTTTGTTTAGCTCATCTAGATCTTCATTGACAGCCAATGCTTGAGCTTTGATGGACTCCACGGTACCTCTCGAGGTGCTCGTATTTTCGAGAGAGGAAATAAGTTAATGTTTTCTACTTCCAACTCATCCCTGTGGGTTTCCCGTAGGATTTTAATCCCCTTTTCAAACTCTTCACTCCAGTGGTCTCTTTGTGTCTATAGGGAACCATTGATTTTTCCTGAGTTTAGGCTTTCAACTTTGCTTACAACTTCCTGGGCATCTATTTAAAATTGGTCTCTTACTTCCTTCAACTCTTTTTTGAGATTTGTTACTCAGGTCTTGGTAGTGTTCAAGGCATTAGTTACCTCCAAAATAGAGGATTCATTTAATCATGTGAAGTCATTGAGAAATGAAGCCGCTTGAACTGCGTTCTCCTCAAGCTTAGGGATAACCTTACATTCCAAAATCCTTCTTGCATGCGACTTTGATTTGGATTCCTCTCCTCTTTTTATTTTCAAAGATCTCTTCTCAATACTTCTAGTTATGTTTTCAAAATAGTAGTCTCCAATGGAGACTACAGATCCTTCGAAATTTAGATCCTGAGAAGAAAGGGAGGAATCCCCTACTATGGATCTTATGGGGGTATACTCCAAAGAAGGTATATTCATTATTCCTAGGGTGGACTTCGATGGAGTACCTAGGTCTTGGTTTATATTTTTTTTCGAAATCTCATTATCTTTCCTCTTTGATTCAACTTCATCTACAAATTGCTTCGCCTCTGCCTCTTCAACCATTTTTTTGGCTTTTTCTTCATTAGCTATCCTATTGGCCTCCTCGTCCTCCACTAAATTTTTAGCTTCTTCTTCTTTATTCTTGTATAGAGAGGCTTGATGTGTCACTTGTTCATGTTCTATTCTGATATTTTCCTCATCTTGTCTTCTTTGAAAGTCTTTCTTTGCCTGAAGCCTTTTCTACTCAAGTTGTTCTTCCTTTTTGGTCTTATCATGTTCTTTGGAATTGGTGGTATATTTCTCTTGCTGACACAACTTCTTGAGTTGGGAAAATTTTTCCATATTGAATTATTCTTGTTAGAGATCAATTTATCACTTTGAAGCATCATGGGGTAGATGGTGCAGGACCTCATCATAGGAGATTACTCCTTTAAACTTATCCTCCTTAAAATCCACAATGTTAATAATTGAATGAGTGAGTCCGACAGACCTGAATTGGTTCATAGCCAACTCAAAAGGATTGTGGCCTTTAGTTTCACATCATCATAATATTAACTTCTGTAAGGTCTCAATATCCTTCCTTGCATGCAGAGAATTGGAGATGGAAAAAAATCCAATGTGGAGAGGGAAGACTAGCCACAATATTTTACTACAAGTTTGCAACAATGTGGTGACTCCAGACCCCATTGTTTGATATGTTATTTCTCTCATCAACAAACAATCTGGGATGAAATACGGTAAGAGATTTGGGGCTCTGGTGGTCCGAAAAACCTTGATGAATGAATAATACTTGTAGAAAAACCCATCGGCCACCCCTTTCATCCCATTTCTAGCCTCAAAGGATATCTCATGTCTTGGGAAACCAAAAGTAATGAATGTAAAGGTGCAAAGAATAAATTGAAAATCTCACAAAAAAATTGTTTGAAATCCATGCTCTACAATTGGGAGGAATACACATGAACCAAGGGTTGACTTCAACTCCAATTCCATCCCAATTCAGGAAAATGAACTTATGACCAAATGGTATCTATCATATAAGAAGCCATATAAAAACATGTCTTCTTCTTACGTGGGGGACTTTTGGCATGGAGGAAAATTTTAAGGGCCAAGATATTCACCGAGTTAAATATATGTCCTCTCTTAATGATGATGTGCGGTAATGAAAGCCAGTCAATTTGGAAGTGTGTATTCTTCTCTTCTCTATATAATCGACAGAGCATGGCCACCTGTAGATTTTAAGGGATTTTAAGACTGTGGGTAGGGACCAATTTATTTCCTTGTCTAAGAGTACCATCCTCATCCACCCACCGGTGTTTCATCTATTTTTCCTGTCCTTTTCTTTCCTAGGTGAACCCTTTTAGGAAAGGTTCGTTCAACGAGCAAGTGAGAGAGGGAAGGTGATACTTGAAGCTAATATCCTCTGGTATGAGAGAAGATAATCACACTCCTTGTTTCTCATGATAACCCTTGTGGAAGCATCAAATTGTTTGAGGTACCACTGTGTTGCCTCATTGTATGGGAATAGTTGTGGCTTGGCAACTACCTAGTGAATTTTTCTTTTTAGGACATTTTGGTACACCTTTAATACTTTGTTGTCTTCAGGAAACTCTGCGGATTCAAAAATCATGTAGATATTTTCAAAATGTGGTATTGGTCTTCGCCAGTATGAGGAATCATATCAGTCACCAGAGTTTCAACCTATCGGGATGATGATTCGGGGCCTACGGGACCCTGTAAGTAAAATGAACTCCTAGGTATTTTGGTATTTTGGCTTGCCATGATGAATAGTGTAATGTTGCTTTCAAAACAGGAGCTCCAAAGAGGAGGCTTAATGGTCTAAACATCCCCGTTAGACTATAGATAGGGCCAGAAAGGGGTAAACAAGGTTACTAGATGCCACTTCAGTCGAGGGTGTTATAATTTGAAAGTGACATTGAGATAAAAGTGGCTAAAAGAAGTTTTAATACAAATAGAGATAAAAATAAAACAAATGAGCTAAAAATAGAGTCAACAACGAATTAGGGTTTCGGGTAGCTATAAGAGAAGGTAAAGAAACCTAATTCATAATTATGTATATTTTGACTTGTCATTGAGGAGAGAGGCTCATCTCAAGATAGATAAATAAGTGTATTCCAAGAGGAATACACCAATGGTTGATTTCAGTATTGAGAGACACACCTTAGTCACTGGGGAGATCACGCATGTCTTACATCAGTCTTCAACACCAGTTATACAGTTTCTAACAACAAGGGCACACTTATTCATGGTGATGGTGCAACTTCTGAGGAGGTATTGACTTTACTTCTCCCATCCAGGGATAATCCATAGATTCCCTTCCGAATTAGTTGAGAGGAAGGCAAGGAAGACCTTTTTCCCAGTTTCTCGTAAGATTCCGATGGAGAAATCATCTGAGGTGCATTTTCTAGTCATTGAGGTTGCAACAGTTGGGGAGGACACTTTTGGGGTTCCCAAGCGATCATCCAATCATATCCAAGGAAATCCTTCCAAAACATTTCACAGTAGGCCAGGGCGCTTAGTTTGAGACACTTATCAGTCGATTTCGATAGTGGAATCACTAGGGAAAAAATTTTAGGTAGTAGAGGGGGTGCATTTCCCCAGTGGGATCCATCCAGGGTCCATACATACCAACAGAGGGTGGTTCAGTCACCGATACTAAGAGAGACAACATCACACACTGTTTGGGACAATTTCCAGGAAGATCTGAGGGGTCTAGCCACCAGGGAGAACTTTCCAGACTTGCAACAATTGTCGTATGAGCTGTCATAGCTTGCAACATATCTTACACCTCTTCCATTGATCCTATAGTAGTATTCTATTATCGGGTACTATTCTTTTAGTTTTCTTATTGTATTATGACTAAGATCCTTTTATCACTGATTTAGTCGAGTGATTTATTTTATTCATCCGCATATATAGTTTGTAGTATTTTGTCTCATTTACTATCTATATGCCCATTTATATGTTGTAAATAATTAATTATACACATACACCTATAAAATGGATCCATAAACCCCCAGTGTATCAGATCAGATAGTGGACTTATCAAATTAGCATTATTTCCTTGACTAGCAAGGTCAAGAACATTACAAATAACCATATTAACCTACAATAACACGTTAAAAGAAATATAAGTTTATCTTATGTATAATGCATTAGATGTAATAATGAAAAAAAGGTTAAATGATAGAAAACAAAAGGTTGTCGATAACAAATAAGTTGCAGTAACAGGGAAGGAAATCTTAGTGAGCGAGGGAGTCTAGACAAAAATCAAACTTCACAAACTGAGTTTTTGAAAAATTACGGTGCAAGTTGTGTCATGAAAGGGTGTTTTTATAACTTGTAATGCACATACAATTAGCACAAGTATTCCATAACTCAAGTGTGTATGAGGATCTTGCCAAATCTGATCTTAAGTTTTCTCGTTAATGTGAGTCATTTCCATAATTAAAGCTTATTAAGTAGGTTAGGTGCATTTATTAAAAAATTGGGGAGAGCGCTAAACCACATCCTCGAATAAGACCGTTATCAGGGTTGATCTTTCATAGAATGAAAGATCATGGTTTTCTCAAATTTTGATGGAAAAGGTATCGAAGGTATGTTCCCTAACACATGGGACAACATGCGGGCATGACGTGTTAGGAAAATAATACTAATACAGATAAAGGTGGGACCCATCGGGGTAAATCATGATGAGTGCAGAACTAAAACTCGACGGGAATGTATTGATGGAATATTTGTTGCTTAGAAAGCGCACTAAACCATGTGTTTTACATGATTTCGGGGTTTGGATGTCAGGGTTTTGAAATATATGAAATGTTTGAGCTCTGATGATAAAGGTATTGAAGAGTATTCTTTTGGCTTAGAAGGACATGAAGGAAATGCACAAGAAGGGTCAAAAATCCATCGGAGTTTTCTTTTTGGAGTTCAATGAGATGATGTTTAAAAGTAGACCTGATGAGGATGGTATCGAAGGTAATATTCCTTCAATACCTTGGAAACACTTTTATATTCTGCAAGCAATAAATACAACTTATTTAACAATGGAATAAAAGAAGGTAGTCAATAGTGCAATCTTGGGATGCCACTTGGGAAAGTGGTCGTTTGACAGGTCAACATGAACTTTGGGGCGAGGAACTACACAAGAAGGTAGGGTAAGAGCTGGGGTGATCGGAGCACGAAGATCGAAGTTTGAAAAAAACACGTTAAAATGGGATTCTGAAGAACACAATCCCGAAAAAGAGTTGCTTCTAGCTGTGGTTATCTTAGAGAAGTAAGTATATCAGTCATGTAGGGAAAAATATATGTGCAAAAAGAAAAAAAGGATAAAATATTTTTAAAGGCCCCATAAAATTTAGAAATATGGGGGTGTTATTGTGGGATTCCACACAACATATTCCCTGACTTGAGTAGGCATATATTTTACATAAAAACAACAAACACCCAGATAAACATACTTTCATACCAATAGGATCTATTAACTACCTTTTATGTTCCAATGGACATCATAATAAAATAGATCTAAATGTAAAATGACTGTAGTGAGTCTATGCTTGATTGTATCACTACTATTCTATATTTTTAACGCTTTACCAAAAATAAAATCACACCATTTATATTCTTTAACAACTATGACATATGAAAATATACTACAATAGTGTTACACATCAAAATTACTCATTACGATTATGGCCTAGTGTCGTCATTACCAATGTCGCAAGTGTCACATTTTTTGTCACAAGTGTTGCAAGTGTCACAAACATTATACTTGCATATTTCATATGTCGTGTCTCTAACGACATCCTAAGGACACTTAAGACACCTTCAAATACTGGTTTAAGAAGGAGAAATCATCTGATGAGGAGTACAAATCGTTTTCCATTGAGAAAACCACTTAAAAATGAAGTTTGAAGATAAACACTCCCCTACCCACAATCAAGGAGTGATAGCTCTCCCTAGCCTCCTTTGGGGGAGCGTTGTGGCACTCTGTGACCCCTTCTGGGGGAGCGCTAGGCTTTTCTGAGAGAATTTTGGGCAGCACTCCCCTACCCATTGTTAATATAATTATGGATCTGCAGTGTATATTATGGCGGCCATAGCTTGAAAGTATTTATCACTCAAGCATAGGTATGCATGACTTGGGTTTGAAACATGTCATAACATTTGTTTGATGGTTGTTTTCATCTTCTACCAGGTTCTCTGAGTCCACACCCTTACATGAAATATGTGTAAAGTGTTTTGGCCATCATTCTCTCTTCTTACCTCACACTTTAGGGGGCATTCTGTTACACATGGAATTTGTACACCTAGGTACCTCACCCTAAGTGTTGTAAAGTGTCATATAAGTGTCTCATACACCTTGACACCACAAAATAAACTATGTCACAATCCCTAGTCAATGTGGAGGAGTGATATATTATATGAAGGCCAAAATACCAAGTACACATGAATTATTATTAATATTCATGAAAAAGAAAGCAATTAAGTGTGAGAATCCACCTCACATTTGGTTTCCTATTTTTTTATGGAAGGTGGAGGATCTCATGGATGGTTGAAATATTTCCTCCTTAAAATCCTTGAGAGATATTTCCTCCCCAAAATCCTTAAGAGATATTTTCTCCCTAAATATCTTAGAGATCCCTTTCTTAGTCGATTTGATGAGAGATCCTCTCCATGGTGGTTAAGACTCCAAATCCTATATAATGAGGGCTTTCCATGGAGGAGAGGGGAGAGAGGATTTTAGAGACATTGAAGGCATCAAACTTATGAACTCATAAGGGAGATATCAATGAAGAATAATCAATTTGTGTTTGGATTACTTGAGCAAAGGGTTGGATAAGGAGAGCTTGGAGATTCTGTTGCATCTACATCATGTTTGTAAGCACTTTGCTTTGTTTTCATTAATATACATATGTTCTTGGCATGTTTCTTTCAAGTTTTTGTTTATTCTACATGAACTTTTCTCTATTAGATAGATCTGGTTTCAAGCTAATCTTAGTAGAATAGGAATCTTGTTCTATCTTTGTTTGGTTTGCAAGACTTATCGAGGAGCTTCGGGATCAAATCTCAACTCAAACTATGCGAGGACGAACTTCGTTAAAAAGGTACACCTTTCTTCCTCTTCTCTATACATTAGTTTATCTAGATTTAAAAGGATGTCAGTGACCAACTTTAGCACCCTTCCATTCTTGGTCTTAGGAGTCTAGAGCCCAAGAGGGAATCCACTTGTCTGCAGGGGGATTTCTCTTTAACAAATAGTAAGACACATAATGGAACATAAGTATTTAGCCTAGAAAACCATATGGGAATACCAACATTCATTCAAGGATTGTGCCTTCCATCCTCTTATATTATGGATATTATAATACAAATTACAAATAATTCCAATCTTACTTTGAATCTATGAGCCACCATGGTATTATATAGTCCTCTACAATATTATTTTAGCTCTCTACCTTGTTAGAAACTCCTCACTCTTTTTCATACTATGGAACAACGAATGGACTATGAGACATTATGGTACTATGTATTCCTCTACAATATTATTTTATCTCTCTACCTTGTTAGCATCTCCTCCATACTCTTGCTCATACTATGGAACAACGAATGGCTAGTGAAAAAATGGACCCTTTTCCCTGATTTTTCTAGTTTTTTGAAAACCAGAATAGGGTTAGTTTTATGGTTAATCAAACCCACTGGAGACTCCAGTATGGTTCTAAAATTCCTTGGTTTATTTCAACATATTTGAATTATAGTGAGTTGACATGGTTTCCACTTGGACATGTGGCAAATATTTGGATTGCTAAAACTTGTCGGGCCCATAAATTATGCATATGAACTTTGTTTTAGGTGCAAAGTAGTTCATTAGAAAGATATAAATAGCCTGAATAATTTTGGACTTGAATGAGGAAATCCTATGGAAACCCTTATCTAGAATTACACCAAAAAATGTTGTTTCTGGTCTTGAAAATGTGTGAGAAGTTCATGACCCAAATTTGATAAAATAAACAACATATCTAAGATATCCCAAATTTTACTAAACTATCATATATAGAGCCTCATGAGGATAAATAAAATCATACAATACATGTGTAGATCCATTTTAAAACATCTTAGGGTGCATGAAATTTATCTTTCAGGCTCATGGGTCCTCACTTGATCACACTTGCAATGAATATATAATATGTGTCCCACATGTTTGATATATGGTCACCTTTTTAAGGATTAGCATACTATGGATGGTTCTCAAGACCCATTCCATGGTATCAACTTGTGAGTAAGACAATGCTACATTTTTTAGGTTTAGAACACTAGGGATGGTTCCCACTTACCATTCCATGTTTTGATCACAAAATCAAGCATATCAAACAATAAAATGTGTCTCTAGGGACCATCATATATTTGTAGGGATGTGAAAAAACTTATACATGATGCACTCACACATGCATAAGTGATGTGCTCACAAGTGATACATCCATGTTGTTTGAGTTTGAGGTTGACAAAGGAATCCAAGGATGGGGTCTACAATCATGATTTACCTACTAAAATTAACACACAACACCACATTACTTATTCCTCTTCCTTTCCTCATCCTACATGATCTCCACCCACCCATTTACTTTTACTCTATTCTCCATTTCCAGTGTATGGTAATAATAACATGTAATACATTGTATGGGTAGAAACTACAAGATAGAGTCTCATAAAAAGTGGTGAAATATTGT
>ML778190.1:332050-360247 GCA_009831015.1 Picea engelmannii
TCATTAAAATAATTCCTCAATATATTGTGACATGGAATTCTATTAATATTGGTTATTTCTAGAATATTCACCATTATGAACCCTTGGAATTATCCAATGAAATGGAAGATTAAAAACATACTACATAATAGTATTTTGGTCACAAAGTGGCCATTTGAAGTTGAATGTGGATGGAAGATAATCTTTATTTAAATTATATATACTTATATATGTGCAAAAAATATCAAACAAATTTTCATCCATTTACTTCTTCAAAATGGAAAAATATTTCAAAATCATATTTGAGCCATAACTCAGTTGTATGCCCAATAGTAGTGAAGTTTTAACAAAATAAACTTTGGAAATTACATCTTGGTGTACACAAAAGTTTAGAATAAAATTTGATCAATGGTGTCACAAAATGACAAAGCTCTGACATATATATTGAGGTTTTTGAGAAAAAGAAATGTTTAAAGCTCAACCATCAAAAAATCATAAAAGGAAGTAAATAGAAGGAGAAGGAGAAGAGTTAGGGACTTGAAGTAAATATAAGAAAGTTGTAGCTTGATTTCATTTACCTCTTGGTCGCCATTTCCTAGACCTTCATAAAACAAAGATAAAGGCAATAGAGGAGAAGTTGAGAGAGAGGGCATGGGTTGTAAATTTGTTTTTATAGGGAAACACAATACTTATAAAAAGTTTTCGATGACACCATTATTGGTTCTTATGAATGAAAAAAATAGTACAAATGTTTAATTATATAAATACATTTATGAACTATTTAGTTATATAAATATATATATATGAATTTCAATGTTATTTTCTTTATACAAGAGTCTAAAAAATAGAATCTAGATACATTTGTGTGAATGTTTCATTAATTTATTGCTTTGAGGTTCATAGAATATCAATTTAGTGAAGCATCATTAATTTTATTTGCATATTATAAGTGGCTTAAAAAAACCCCGGATGGGGTGTCAGTGGGTTCTTCGTGGCCGCAGATGGGCACAGACACGGTCCACAGCGACACGCAGCCACGTGATGGGCTCGTGCCACAGGTGGGAGCCGTCCCGGGAGATTAAATAACCCTCACTTCATGTTAAATGTGACGGTAATGGCGATTTACGCCACCCTACGTCCCTCTGCATATAGATATATGGATTGGTCCTTCGTGATGGTCATTGTTCACTGTTTGCGGTCTGAAGGGCTCCTCCCCTCACGACGCAAACAGGTCCAGGATTGCACCGCTACTGTCTCAGTTGTCTTTCTGCGTCTCTGGTTTAGCTCAGTCCAGACTCGGCCACCTGCTCAAATGAAAGAAAGGCTTCGAGGAAAGCCGAGGAGGGGCTCCCCCTGGAAGCCCTGACGACCCCCGGTCTCGCCTTCAGTTTCACAGTCGCCTTGCTCTTCCTCCTGTCCACAATCTCCGTCCATAGCCACCACTCCCCCACCTTCGTTGTCTATGCCCCTCCACTCCACAGTCGCCCCATCTCCACCACAGTCTCGGCTCCTCCATTCCATGGCCACTTTACAGCGAGGGTCGAGCCCGACTTTAAGCTGCCCTCAGGATCTCCGGATGCAATTCATTGCAACCATGTCCTTTCCTGGTCCTTCAAGCAGTATGGGTAGTGCACCACCGGCGCACAGTGCTTCAAAACGACAGTGCCTCCACTCCGAGGACCACCCCGACAATGCGCACTTCAGATATAGATTGGGCATCTTGTTTGATTTAGTTTTCGAGCTAAGGAAGGAGGTGGCGGACCTCAAATTTCGATTGCAGGCTACAGAAGAAAATGTCGCGACCTTCCTTCATATCCTTACGTCTATGCACATGGAACTATCCTCGGACCCACTTGTTTCAGCTCCAGGGGAGGCACCTAATACTGTGGAGGGAGCAGGAAGGGAAGAAACGCAGCGTCTAGCAGAGGCGAAGCAGAAGGAAGCAGTTCGACGAGCCCAAGCTGAGGATGCGGAGTGAGGCGATAGCAGGGAGAAATGTTGGGACGACCGGCCAACGTTCACTGAAGAAGAACCTTGGACAAAAGACCTCCGAGCCACGTGGATAGGCTATGGGCCAGGTGTCTAGTTATCTAATGATGTTTGTCAAGTTTTCTTAGGCTTATAGTTTAGATTATAGTCAGTCTGAACTTTGTCTTCTCAATAGACCAGTGACCTACTTAGACTTGGGATCTAAGGGCTGGCTGGACTGGTTTCCCCTCTGTTGGGGCAGTCCAGCAATTGCAGCCTGTACATTGCTGTCTCTGACACTTTTTTTTTTTCAGCCCAGAAGGCTCTTAATATAATAATTACTACTTATTTACAAAAAAAAAATAAGTGGCTTAAACAAACAAACAAACAAAAAAAATAAAATTATATATTTTTTAATAAAATCAAATAACTTATTAAAGAAAACCGAAATTTCAATTAAAAAAACTTCATTTCAAAAAATGCACTCATTTTCTTTGCATTTTATAAACGAATTAAATAAGAAATAGAAATAAATATTTTTATGGATTTTTGAATAAAGTCAAATAACTTATTAAACGCAACCAATATTTCAATTTGAAAAAACTCAAATAAACTTCATTCCAAAAAAATGCACAACCAATATTTCAATCAATATTTCAATTTGAGAAAGCTTAAAAAAAAACTCATTAAAAAAATAAGGTAACTTAAATAAGAATTATTTATGGATTTTTGAATAAAGTCAAATAAAGACAACCAATATTTCAATTCAAGATAACTCAAAAAAAAAAATCATTCCAACAAATGCAAAACCCCAATATTTCATTTTAAGAAAACCTAAAAAAAAAACATTCCAAAAAATACAGGAGCTAGCTATTGTCTTTTGTACAAGTTTGGACATCCACTCACTCAAGCATACCTGCAACAATACTCATAAATACTCTTTAATATAGTTATTTTAACTTAGTTCCCCAAAAATTCACTAGAATTTATCTTTTAACGAATACCTTCTCGCGATTCTTTTGTTTGGTACATCAAAGAAAAAGGAACACAACTTTTCTATAATATAGTTATATTTCAAATTTATTATATAAATCTTATTATTATTATTATATTATCTTTCAATCAAACTATGAAATTCTATATTGGAAGATTCTGTGATGTTATTAATTATACTATTATAAAATTAAAATTAAATATAAATCATTTATAATTAAAATCAATATATTTAAAAAAAATTATATAAATTTTAATATTCCATATATTTGAAGGTTTTATAAAAGATGTTATTAATTATAATGATTATAAAGAATACAAATAAATATTAATTGTTTATATTTAAGATCAATATTAGTTGATTAAAAATAAATATTAACTATTATGAATATTGAATATTTTTATTAGTAATTAATAAATGTTATTGTTTTTTTTTTCAAAATATATGAATGTATATGAATGGATTAAAATCAAAACTTTGGAAAAAATTAATAACATACAACATTTATAATAGTGTTCAATCTTTTGCAAAATTGTTGTGCCATGTCTTCTTAGTATTGTTGTAGCATTATAGAGAACTCTTATAACCTTATGTATCATCTATCTACATAGTTATCAACTTACGATAACTATGTAGATAGATGATACATAAGGTTATAAGAGTTCTCTATAATGCTACAACAATACTAAGAAGACATGGCACAACAATTTTGCAAAAGATTGAACAATTTTTAATGGACAAAACGTTGACTAATGATATAAGGTGAATATTTAAAACAAAATATGATAAAAACATTATAACACACAAGGTAAATATTAAAAAAAAATGAATCTAATTGTTTTTTTTATAAAATTTGAAATAACAAATGACTAAGTTATTGTTAAAAAACATAAATATTGTAAAACAGGACAAATAAATTTAGTAACCAATCACATAACCAAATTAAAGATCAACATATTAATATTTTGATGTGGTAAAACCCCTACGAGGAAATAGAGATCATGGACCAATCTGGTGTTAAGCCACGAATCAATGTAGTCATTAAGATGAAGGAGAATATGAACCGTCAGATCACTCTATGTTGGGAACATATCATGACCGTCAGATTTGTTAAGTTACTATAAATGCATACTAATGCATACTAAGGAAATACACTAAGAAACACATTTTGACCTATCGACACATTACACCAAGTAGATCTTAAATAACTCATAAGTGTCTAAATATCCTAACATACCCCCTTAAGAGAAACTTGTGATATGATTGAAGGATTTACAAAAGTGACACAATAGGATAATGAAGGAGGAATTAGAACTTATCCCACCTTAATGACAACTTCTTGAACTTCTAACATAGATCGAAGTTTGGAAAACTTCGTTTCTATAAGAGACTTTGTGAAAATGTCTGCAACTTGATCTTCTGTAGGCCCTAGGGAAAAGAAAAACTTCAATAACTTGATCATGAATGATCTTTCTGATGAAGTGCATGTGTAGCTCTATGTGTTTGTTGCGCTAAGGCTGAAATGGGTTTTTAGCGAGCTTGATGGCACTCTGATTGTCACACCAAAGGCTAGTCGGATGTTGTTACTGGAGTCCAAATTTTAAAAGGATGTGTTGAAGCCAGAAGGCTTTCTAACTTGCATTTATCGTTGCTCGGTACTCTGCTTCTGTTGAAGAAAGTGCAATAGCATGTTGTTTCATACAGGCCCAAGTGATAGGTCCTGAACCAAGGATAAAAACATAACCTGCAATAGAATTCCGATCATCGGGGTCGCCGACCCAATCTAAATCAGTGAAACCAACCAATTATACTAATTATACTAATAAAGAAAAATTCCTTCATTGGTTTGCAAAACTTGGAGGTCAAGGAAATTGTAGTGTCCCCAAGGCCGAGCCCCGTAGTAAACCATGTTCTGAAAGGAATTGTAATTATGATTTATAGGCTGGTGAGTCGATTTCTTATAAGCTAGAGGATTATGTGTTGTTAGGCCAAGGAGACTAAGTGTTGAAGGCTAGGAACCTATTGTTGTATATGTAATCACGTAGAACGATTAATAAAATATAAACACTGCCATGTGCAGACCAACCATGATGAATGAGTGAAGGGGGACTAAGCATCCATAGAGTGGGCAAGGAATTAGGGGCTGGAATGTGGGAAAAAGGGGCTAAGTGTTGAGCCTAGGGGCTAAGCCTAGGGGGCTTAAGCCTGGGAATAATATTTTACTATTATTCCAAAAGAACATGTGCCATTTATGTTTTATCCTAAGTTTCTGGCAAGGGCAGGATGTACAAGGGTGATGCGTGCAGGTGGAACACATGTTGTCCCATGGGTGACAAGTGTCAACCAGGGTGCATGCGAATAAAATGGCCAGGATGAGTCGTGAGAAGGATTCCTCCTCCTCCATTCCGCCCGACTACCTGAGCGTGTAGGGAGCTCTAAACAATACGACCGACCCAACCACCACAAGAATACCTCATGCGTTCCTAAGAGTGGAGAATCCCGTATTGTCTTTGATAGTTCGTGCACATCCTCTATCTGACTAATCGAACCTATGCGTGGAGGCTTTGTTCCGAAGCCGAGACCCTGAACCATTCTGCCATTGTTGAACCAGTGGGAAAGCCTGTGTTATTTCTGAAGAGCCGATCTCACCCTCTGTTCTGAGTCTTGGAGTCTGTGTCAACCCTGCAGGAGTTACTCATCACGCATTCCTGTGAACCATCACTGAGAGGCCTCGAGCCATTATTGAGCCTATTGAGAGGCCATGTTTGTATTTCCAGTTGGCTATGGTGACCATGCAGAGCTGGACTGTGCGTGGCTTGATGGCTAGCGTGAGTTGTGATTGAGGCTGTGTGTGATCTCTCTCTAGGTGAGGGAGGTGGATGTTGTTGGAAGAGGTTTCTTCCAGAGAGTGTCCAGCACCAGCTTCAGGCTCTGAGACTTCCTGATCCGACCTGTTGCCGATACCCAGAGAGGGAGGTTAGCACCGATGGAATGTGCTTGTAAAGGTGTATACTCCCAGGCGGAATAGGCATGTGGGGAATGAGAGTCTTATAGTAGTGGGAGTAAGATGGCATCCTGGGAAGAATCCTTCCATATTTTATGTGTTGTTTTCCCTGTAACCTCAGCCTAGCCTAAGATTCCTTGCCTTGGGGTGGAGCTTGGTCCCAGCTCGGGGGTGACCCACTGCTTAGCTGATGAGCAGTGCGGTCTAAGGCTGGGAGGTTTGTGGAAGGCCTGCAATTAGTTGGTGGATTCTACCACTGTTAAAAGATAAGTATCTGATTACGCCTTAATCATGTTTTGCAGGACTTTGTTGCTTATGTTATCATGATTTCCGCTGTGTATATGAATTATTATGAAACGCTATGGATTGTTAATTATAGCAGTAGATAATATGTTTACTCTAAGCTTAAATGCGTTTAATTGTTGAAAGCATATGGATCATATAATACTTGTACGAATCATGTATAGAGTGGTGTTATAGTCTTCTCTTAATAGCAATTAAGACATGGTAGTTGAAAGGGTACGCCACAGTTTGGTATCAGAGCTAAGGGTACGCTACAGTTTGGTATCAGAGCCAAGGTTTCGACACTGAGCCTAGATGGGCTAGTGGAGAGGTATTTGGACCGAGAATGCGAGGGGACATTGGGTCTGGAAGGCCAATTTCGGACCCTGGTTTGCTCCAAAGTGTCAAGGAGTTACTTGACAAGTTTTTAAGCTCAGGAGGTATAGCGACATTATGAAACCGCAGCCAGTGTGGTATAGGTCCATAGGGAGAGAGGACTCCACACCAGAAATGTAGGAGCTTTAGGATTTGTTTGGGAGGGAAGGTGAACCCTCGTGACCGTTAGATATGGAAAGTGTGCACGGGGTTTAAAGCCCTTTGGAATTGCACAGGAGTGTGGAAATTGCGATACGTGAAATCCCAAATTAGTTAGGAACCGTCTGAGCCATCATATCTTGGCTGGAAAACTCGACAGCCGTTGGAGCTGTCAGGAGATATCTGAGGGTTAAAACCCCAGTGAATAGGGGCGAAAGCACCGAAATAGATCTAGACCGCCCGGACGATGGAGGCCACGTGTCAAGAGATTACCCGTTTCAAGAAATCGAGGATCGAGGATTCGGGAGTTCCGTTGACAAGAACTCGAGCTCTCGCCTTGATAAATTCTGACCCATAATGTCGAGATGTTAGCATGTGGCTAAGTTCCGATGAACGGACGAGATTCCTTCGGGGAATCTCCGGGTCTGTAACGACTGTCCGATGTGAGGAAGAGATGTCGGCTTTAAGTTGGGGCTCAAATGCAGATTAAGGTAAGTAGCGAGCAGATCTGGACGGCCAGAGTCCACCCACCTAGATCTACTGCTGAGGCCACATTCCGAGACCCCCTTTTTGTTATGTCGTTAATGGGGGGGGGGGGGTCCGGAATTGGACGTGCAACTCTCGAACGGTTGATATTATTTCATCTGGATCAACAGTGCTCAGTTGGATTCCAGACCCCCCTTTCCATTCTACCTTTAATGAGGGGGGGGGAGTCCAGAATAGTGTGTCATGTTAAATGGGGCCCCCTCCTATCCTGTTGACTACCATGTCGCATTTCCTCTCTGCCACCTGTGCTCCACTTAACCGTGCGATGGGGCCTGTTCTCATTGGATATTCTCCAGCCCTATTGGGATTTGTCCCTATTGGTCGGTCGCTAGCCCTGTCGAGGTACAACGGTTGCAAAGTCGAACGATTCGACATCACTGTAGTGCTGAAGCGCGAAATACAAAGAGGCACTGCGTTTATTTGAACAGTGATCATGACTTACGATCACATGGGAATGAAGAGAGAGAGAAAGAGAAAGAGATAGCTTGCACTAGGCCTCCATAGGTAATTCGAGGGTTCTGATTCTGCAAAAATCAACGAAAAAGTTGATTGAGGTAGCGGGTATGATTGAGGAAGAAATCGACGTTTTGGGAGATGGGAGGTGAGAAGAGGTGAACACCTTTGAAACCCGAAATCCTGAAACAAGATACACCGTGGATCGTGGGGAGAAGAACTTGACCGTTGGATCAAGTAAGTTAGTAGATAGTGAATTCGTGATTTTGGCAAATGGAAGTTCAAGATGTGTGGATGCATGAACTTCCGACACCCGAAACCCCGAAACGCCAAAAAGATCTGCGCCGTAGATCTAAGAAAGATTTGACCGTTCGATTTTTCTAGGAATGGATGTGGACACATGGAGATGTACCATGTGCCAGTGGGTCGAGAAGAGAAGCAAGAGAGGTGGGACCCGATGACGTCGTTAAAAGCGACGTGGAATCTCATGAACGTACCATGTGCCACCTTAGTTGTGGGTGACCACTGTGTTATGTTGACCCGGAGGGTAAAGTAAGTCGGAATTTTGGAAGTTGGGGGTTGGAAAGGAAAGAAAGTCTGAAAGCCTCGTGGACCGAAACCCTAAAACCCAAAGTCCCGAAATCCCAAAGTGTCGAAAATGAAAGTTTCGAAAACACGAAAATTGCAGAACCGAACGAGAGCTCATAAAACTTATTTGAATCAAAATGTCTTTCGTTCTTGTTCATATTGGCTTATAAATGTTATGGATTGTTCCAAAGGAGTAATGGCCTGAGAAACTTCGAATTTAATTGCACAGTGTGTGTGCAGAGTTCAACGAAGATCGGGACTCCAGCTAACCAAAGCCGAGTATGGAGTGGGAAAAAGTACAGATTACCCCCGAAACAGAAGACGAACAGGAAGGAAAGGATGTCAACCTGGGATTCGAAGGATTGAACTCCAATGGGCATGAAAAAGAGAAGGATAAGGAAGGACACATAATGAAAATCATTGAAGGATTGCAAAGAGAGGCCAAGGCTCGCCGAGCTGATAGTCGAAAGCTCATGAAAGTCAGGGATCGACAGGGTGAATTAGACTTAAAATTTTTGAAGAGCCTGGAAAGAATAGAGACGAAACTCGAGAAGGGAAGAGACTCAAGTACGATGGAGAGTCGTGGAACCCATGGGAGAATAAGTAGGTCGAGGAGTGGTAGCCAACATCTTAGTCACTCCCAAAGACATTTCGACAGGGAGACACACAATAGTTCAAGCCCATCCCCTACCAAAAAACATAAAAAATCTGGAAAGGAGGAATTGAAAGGGGAGATGAATAAGATTAAGCCTCCAACATTCAATGGAGAACATAATAAGGAGGAAGATGTCGAGACCTGGTTACTTGGCATGAATAAATACTTCCAACTGCAAAATTATTCTGCCCATGCAAAAGGAAGAATTGCAATGTACCAACTTAAAGGAAAAGCATCCATGTGGTGGGATCAGTTTGTGCAGGTGTAGCACATCAGAGAGAAAGAGGTCACGTGGAAGGAATTTAAGAGGTATTTCAAGAAGAAATACCTGACTAAAAGATACTATGACAGAAAGATGAAGGAGTTCTTCGAACTCAAGCTAGGTAGCATGACTATTGATGAGTATGAACGAAGTTTCCTAGGACTACTGAAGTATGTTCCATTCATCAAAGATGAGGCTGTCAAGATTCATAGATATCTAAGTGGACTACCACCTTCCATGAGTGACAAGATTCAATATGACGATCCTAATACCATGGAAGAAACCATAAGAAAGGAGAAATGTTTGTATGAACAACAAGGAGAAAGGCCTATCCTTTGGAAGGCTTGGAATGATCAGAGGAAGTTTAAGAAGGAACAGAGGCAGAAGGGAAACAAGCCTTCCTTTTTCAGAAATAGTCTTCAGGGACAACCATCGTTTAGAGAGCTGAGAATGACTAAAGAGGGAGCACAAAGATAGAGACTGACACCCATTCAGTGTTGGGGCTATCAAGGAAACCACAAGTATAGAGATTGTCCCCATAAAAATGGTAAAGCAAGAACTGTACATACTGTTCAACAAGTTGAAACAGTGGGGAATATGGGCAGCAGAATGCTGAGGATCTATGTAGCCCTGGACAACAAGCAAGCATAATTTCAATCGCACATGATTGAAGTGGAAGGTATGATCAACAACCGACCACTTGTTATTTTAATTGATTCAGGGGCTAGCCATAGTTATGTAGATCCTAGAGTGGTGGAAAGTTTGCATCTAATGAGAAGCAAACATGAGAAGTCTTGGTTAGTGCAGTTGGCCATAGGGACCAAGAGTAAGGTTACTGAATTGGTTAAGTCCTGTTCAATGGACATGAAAGGAATGAGCACTAAGGCTAAATTGAACATTCTGCCTTTAGGTTCATACGATTGCTTAATTGGGATGGACTGGTTGGACCAGCACCATGCCCTTCTGGATTGTCGTAACAAGAGGTTTACATGCCTGAACGAGGAGGGAAATCAGGTAACAGTCCAAGGAATTCCCAGATCCATGGCTGTTAGGGAAATCTCAGCCATGCAGCTGAAGAAATGTTACCGGAAAGGCTGTCAATTATTTGCAGCTCGAGTGGAAGAAGCATCCTGATATGAAGTCTCTAATCTGGAAGACCACAAAGTACTCAAAGAATTCAAGGACATATTTTAGGAGGTACCTGGACTACCTCCGAAGAGGGACATCAATTTTTCTATAAATTTGATGCTTGGAGCAGCTCCAATTTCGAAGGCTCCTTACATAATGAGTACACAAGAGCTGAAAGAGTTGCAATTGCAGTTCGAAGAGCTACTAAAGAAAGGTTACATTTTCCCCAGTGTGTCACCATGGGGATCCCTGGTCCTATTCGTGAAGAAGAAGGATGGGACGTTGAGGCTGTGCATTGATTTTATGCAGTTGAATAAGGTCATTGTCAAGAACAAGTACCCTCTGCCAAGGATTGATGATCTTTTTGATCAGTTGAAGGATGCAAAAATATTTTCAAAAATAGATCTCAAGTTTGGATATCACCAAGTTAGAATAAATGATGAGGACATTAGCAAGACTGCCTTTAGAACAAGGTACGGTCATTATGAGTTCACGGTGGTGTCGTTTGGGCTGTCCAACATGCCTGTTGTTTTCATGTGCTTAATGAAGGGAGTGTTCAGGGATTATTTGGACAAGTTTGTCATAGTCTTCCTGGACAATGTCTTGGTGTATTCCAAGATAGAGGAAGAACATGTGCAACACCTGAGAATGGTGCTACAAGTGTTGGGAGAACACCAGCTGTACACAAAATTGAGCAAGTGCTCTTTTTATCAAAGGCAGATCCATTACTTGGGGCACATTATATAAAAGGAAGGGATTGTTGTGGATCCTGAGAAAGTACAGGTCATTCGAGAATGACCAGTGCCAAGGAATGTGGCAGAAGTTAGATCTTTTATGGGTCTGGCAGGCTACTATAGGAGGTTCATAGCCGGATTCTCAAAGATAGCTCATTCTATCACTTCCTTGCAAAGGAAGGAGAAGAAGTTCTAGTGGACTGAAGAATGTGAGAGCAGCTTCCAGCGATTCAAGCAGCTGCTAACTAGTGCTCCAATCCTGAAGATTGTAGATCCAAACAAGGATTACGTAGTGTGCATAGATGCATGTAAGGAGGGGCTAGGAATAGTTCTCAGCCAAGAGGGATTTGTAGTTTGTTATGAATCCCAAAAGTTGAAGGAACATGAGAAGAATTATGCCACTCATAATTTAGAGTTGGCAGCAATCGTCCACGCCTTGAGGAAATGGAGACATTACCTCATGGGCAAGAGATTCGAGTTGAGAACAGACCATAACGGTTTGAAGTATTTATTTGATCAGCAGACCTTAAATGCTAGGAAAATCAGATGGCTGGAGTTTCTGTGCGAATATGACTTTGATATCAAGCATATCAAAGGGAAAGAAAATAAGGTGGCTGATGCACTCAGCAAAAAAGTGCATGAATTACATGTTGCAACCATTAGCATGTACCAGACTGAGATGAAAGACATAATTTTGGAAGATGCAAATATTGATTTGCAGTACAAAGGTCTTGTAGCAAAGCTACAATAGTGTGAAGAACCACAGCCCAAGGAAAGTTACACCTTGGGAGCTGATGGTTTACTTCTGTATAAAAACAAAGTGTATGTACCCAATGTCCAAGAATTGAAGCTGACAATTCTAAAGGAGATGCATAACGTGGCTTATGCTAGACATCTTGGATATCAGAAGACTATGGCAGCAGTCAAAGGCCATTATTTTTGGCCGGGTTTGAAGAAAGAAATCGTTGAATACATCACCAAATGTATGGAGTGCCAAAAGGTTAAGGCTGAGCACAGGCACCCAGCAGGGTTGCTGCAGCCTTTACCCATTCCTGAGTGGAAATGGGATGTGGTAACAATGGATTTCATCACTGGACTACCTAGAACAAGCAAGCATCATGATTCAATCATGGTGGTGGTGGACAAGCTTACTAAAGCTGCCCATTTTATTCCACTAAAAACCACCCACAAGGCAGTTGATGTTGCTGATATCTTTTTAAAAGAAGTTGCACGCTTGCATGGAATTCCTAAGACAATTGTTTATGATAGGGACCCAAAATTTACCTCGAATTTATGGAAAGGACTGTTTAAGGGATTCAGAATGAATTCGAACTTTAGCACAGCGTATCATCCCGAGTCTAATGGACAGACAGAGAGAGTGAATAGAGTAATAAAAGACATGCTAAGAATGTATGTGATGGATAAACCATCAAGGTGGGAAGACTACCTGCATTTGGTAGAATTTGCCTACAATAATGGGTATCATGCATCATTGAAGATGAGCCCGTTCGAAGCACTTTATGGAAGAAAGTGCAACACTCCAGTGAGCTGGGATAATCCAGCTGACAGAGTAGTAGTTGGGCCTGAGCTGCTCAAAGAGATGGAAGATCAAATGATAAAAATTAAACATAATCTAAAAGTTTCCCAAGACAGGAAGAAAAGTTACACTGATAGTAATAGAACCCATAGAGAATTCAAAGTGGGTGACCATGTTTTCCTGAAAGTGAAAACTAATAGGAGTTTCCTGAAGCTGGGAAGATGCACCAAATTGGAAGCAAGATTTTATGGGCCATTTGAGATCCTAGAAAGGATTGGGTCGATTGCATACATGATTGCATTACTTGCATCTATGACTGTACATAATATGTTTCATGTTTCACTGCTTAAGAAATATGTACCTGATGCTAATCATGTTATCGCTTGGAATGTGATTCAGGTGGAACCAGAAGGTGTCCTGCAAGTGCATCCTGTGTGCATATTAGACAGGAAAAGCAAACAGCTCTGAAATTGAGTCATAGATCTTGTAAAGGTCCAGTGGACCTGGTACGGTCCTGAGGACGCGACATGGGAGAATGCAAACATTATGTGGGCAGAGTACCTGCATCTTTTTGAAATTTTTTGAAAAGGTTGCAGATGCTGTGTAAAGTTGCACTGAGGACAATGCAAAAATAAGGGGAGGGGAATTGTAGTGTCCCCAAGGCCGAGCCCCATAGTAAACCATGTTCTGAAAGGAATTGTAATTATGATTTATAGGCTGGTGAGCCGAGTTCTTATAAGCTAGAGGCTTATGTGTTGTTAATCCAGGGAGCCTAAGTGTTGAAGGCTAGGAGCCTGTTGTTGTATATGTAATCGTGCAGAACAATTAATAAAATATAAACACCGCCATGTGCAGACCGACCATGATGAATGAGTGAAGGGGGACTAAGAATCCATAGAGTGGGCAAGGAATTAGGGGCTGGAATGTGGGAAAAAGGGGCTAAGTGTTGAGCCTAGGGGCTAAGCCTAGGGGGCTTAAGCCTGGGAATAATATTTTACTATTATTCCAAAAGAACATGTGCCATTTATGTTTTATCCTAATTTTCTGGCAAGGGGAGGATGTACAAGGGTGATGCGTGCAGGTGGAATGCATGCAGTCCCATGGGTGACAAGTGTCAACCAGGGTGCATGCGAATAAAACGGCCAGGATAAGTCGTGAGAAGGATTCCTCCTCCTCCATTCCACCCAACTACCTGAGCGTGTAGGGAGATCTTAACAGTATGACCGACCCAACCACCGCAAGAATACCTCGTGCGTTCCTGAGAGTGGGGAATCTCGTATTGTCTTTGATAGTCCGTGCACATCCTCTGTCCAACTGATCAAACCTATGCGTGGAGGCTATATTCCGAAGATGAGACCCTGAACCATTCCGCCATTGTTGAACCAGTGGGAAATCCTGTGTTGTTTCTGAAGAGTCGGTCTCACCCTCCGTTATGAGTCGTGGAGTCTATGTCGACCCTGTAGGAGTTACTCATCACGCTTTCCTGTGAACCATCACTGAGAGGCCTCTAGCCATTGTTGATCCTGTTGAGAGGTTGTGTTTGTATTTCCAGTTGGCTATGGTGATCACACAGAGATGGACTGTACGTGGCTTGATGGCCAACACGAGTTGTGATTGAGCCTGTGTGTGATCTCTCTCTAGGTGAGGGAGGTGGATGTTGTTGGAAGAGGTTTCTTCCAGAGAGTGTCCAACACTAGCTTCAAGCTCTTAGACTTCCTGATCCGGCCTGTTGCCGAGACCCAGAGAGGGAGGTTAGCACCGATGGACTATGCTTGTGAAGGTGTATACTCTCGGGCTGAACAAGCATGTGGGGAATGAGAGTCTGATAGTAGTGGGCGTAATATGGCATCTTGGGAAGAATCCTTCCAGATTTTATGTGTTGTTTTCCCTGTAACCTCAGCCTAGCCTAAGATTCCTTGCCTTGGGGTGGAGCTTGGTCCCAGCTCAGGGGTGACCCACTGCTGAGTTGATGAGCAGTGTGGTCTAAGGCTGGGGGGTTCGTGGAAGGCCTGCACTTGGTTGGTGGATTCTACCACTGTTAAAAGATAAGTATCTGATTATGCCTTAATCATGTTTTGCAGGACTGTGTTGCTTATGTTATCATGATTTCCGCTGTGTATATGAATTATTATGAATTGCTATGGATTGTTAATTATAGCAGTAGTTAATATGTTTACTCTGAGCTTAAATGTGTTTAATTGTTGAAAGCATATGGATCATATAATACCTATACGAATCATGTATAGAGTGGTGTTATAGTCTTCTCTTAATAGCAATTAAGACATGGTAGTTGAAAGGGTACGCCACAGTTTAGTATCAGAGCCAAGGGTATGCCACAGAAATAGTGCAAAAGTCCTAAGTCTGTCATTTGAAATTTTTTCTTAAGGTTGGTTTTCACATGGTTTGAAATTTTTGAGTCGTTACCAGTAAGGGTAAGGTCATCAACATAAAGAGAAAGGATTATGAGATGGATTCCTACTTTCTTGGTATAGACATTAGGATCAGAATGGATCTAGAAAATCCAGTGTCAATAAGAAAGATGCCCATTTTAGCATACCAAGCTTGGGGATCTTGATTGAGACCATAAAGAGATTTAGTAAGGGGGAAAACAAGGCTATAGTCATCCTGGACATAGAGAGGAGGTTGTTCCATGTAGATTTATTATTGCAAATATGAATGCAAGAAGGAGGATTTAACATCCATTTGATGGACCTCCCATTTATGTTAGGAAACAAGGGAAAGAACAAGGAGGATGGAATTGATTTTGGCTATAGGGTAAAAGGTTTCATTATAGTCAATTCCATGAACTTGGGAAAATCCTTTGGCAACTAACCGAGCCTACTTTCTTTCAAAAATTCCATCTGATGCATACTTAGTTCTTTAGACCCATTTACTTTTGACAAATTTTCTTCCTTTTAAAAGAGTTACAAGATCCCAAGTATTGTTTTCCATTAAAGAATGATACTCTTCATTCATTGTTGTATCCCAATATGGATGACCTAAAGATTCTGCAAATGTTAGTGCATCATGAGTCACTAAAACTTAATCCAAAAGAGAAGAGGCTCGCTAAAACTATGAACATGTCTGATGCTGATCTGAAGGATCACTGACAAGATCACCAATTGACCCATCTAGGAAGTGATGGTTTTGGTCTTGCTTCAGGTTCAATGGACTCATCTCAAGGAAGGTGAGTAGGTGGAGGTGCATTTTCATCCTCATTTTCATCATCTGAAGAAGAAACCATAATAGGAACAGAAGAAGGCACAAACACAAAAGATGGCTCACAGGGTGAAGAAGGAACAATTTTCGAATTAGGCTTGCACGCCAAGATATTTTCATCAAATTTAACATATTTTCTAATAATATTTTCATTACAATGTGGTTGAAGAAGTCTCTAACCTTTGACATCTTCAGAATAACCAAAAAATATACACTTCTCACTTTTAGTCTGCAATTCTTTCTTTTTCTCATCAGGAATGTGAGCCCATGCTATACTTCCAAATACACAAAAGTTACTTACATAAGGTTTAATTGTAGCCCATTCTTTTTCCGGTGTTATATTTTTAAGAGCCTTTATGGGAGTGTGATTTACTATGTAATTTTCACAGTTGATGTCTTCCGCCCAATACTTTAGACTTAATCCCTTAGATTGAATCATAGAATTAGTCATTTATTTTAATGTGCGGTTCTTTCTCTCAACAACACCATTTTTTTGTGGTATATATGGAACAATGTGTTGCATTTGGATGCCCTGAGTAGTGCAGTAACTTGTAAAATTATTTTTCACATATTCACCTCCATTATCTATTCTTAAAATTTGAATTTGATGTCCAAATTTCTTTTCTACAAGGGCCTTGTAGGCTAGAAAATTATTGAGAAATTTGCTCTTAAGTTTTCAGAAGTAAACCCAAGTATGTCTCGAAAAGTCGTCAACAAAATTTAAGAACTAATTGCTCCTAGAAAAAGAAGGAGAAGAAAGTGGACAACACAAGTCATTGTGAACAAGATGCAAAGGGCCCATGGCGTGGCAAGAGGCACATTTTTCAAAACTTTCCCGATGATGTTTGTTGAGAACACAACTAGTACAAATGCTATCTCTGCATGAAAGAAGAGGAATACCAGTCACCATATGTTTATTACATAATTGCTGCAATGAGAGATAGTTTAGATGACCAAACTGCTCATGCCAAAGTTTACTCAAGTCATCAATATAAGCAACAAAAACTGATGGAAAATATGATGACCCAAAGTTGTCAAACTTGTACAACTTGGTAATATCATCAACATTGCTAGTTGTAAGAACATGTTGAGGATCTTTGAGATCCTTGATTACAACTTGGTGAGGTGAAAAATCTATGGTTTTACCTTCAAATGAATGAGTGATTCGATATACTAATAGAAGGTTACAGGAAAGAATTGGAACACATAATACATCATTGAAATGACCATTATCTACCTGAAGTGTTCCATATCCTACAACACTAAGAGTTCTATCATCACCAATAAATATTTTCTTGGTGTTACATTCGTTTAGAGTGGAAAATATGGCTTTCTCCTTAGCCATGTCATAATATGCTCCAAAGTGAATAAGCCACTCATCAAAATAAGAAGTAGAAGTTGCATTGAAGGAGAAATGAGATGCATAAAGTGTGTGTCCATGAGAAGAAGAAAAAAAATCAATATTGATGTTGTGCTTCTTCATCGGTGCTTCTAAAGCTACCATCTTCTTGAAATACTTGGACTCAGCATGACCATGTTTCCCACAAAAGTTGCAATGTCTGTTAGTCTTCTTGTTTTTATATTTGTGTCCTTTATCACCATTAGGAGTTGAAGGGATATGAGTGGGTTTGGGACCCTTGTTTTTCTTATTTTCGTGCCGATGATGTTTCTTATTGAGATTCTTTGTTTTATCTTTATACTAGGCTACTAAGGCTTTGTTGGAGGTACCTGTAGTGTTGATCGCTCCAATTTTTACAAGATTATCGTTCTCTCTATTAAAAGCATCACAAAAGGACTCAAAAGTGGGTTTTGGATAAGATTTCCATAGAGCCTCTCTCATGGCATAAAAAATAGATACAAACACAAAATATGCACTACCTAGCCTAGAAAGAATAATATAGATGCAATGCTCTTCCTCTAGCTTTATGTTACACTCTTCACATAAGATTCTAAGTGTTTTAAACTTAGATAGATAGTCTTCAATGAAAGAAAAATAATTTGGACTTAAAGTGAATATCTAATTTTCTAACTGATATGCTCAAATAATATTGTGTTTACCAAACACAAATTCAATTTTTTCCCAAGCTTCATCGAGGTCAACAATTTCTTGAAGGTGGAAACTTAAATCAGGAGAGATGGACATTATGATCAGTCCATGTGCTTCGTCATTCATGTTATCCCATTTGACTTTATTTTCATCATCAATGGGTTCTTTTTCATTTCCCAAGGTAATCTGGTACAAGCCTTTAATTTTTGATAAATCCTCCATATGGGATTTCCATTAGAAGTAGTTGGTGCTGGTAAGAAAAATTCCACTGGAAGAATACATAGTAAATATGTAAATAATATGTATTCAAAAATTGAAATTGATGATCTGGATGGAAAGATCTCGAAAAATTTGGTGGTTTTAAAAAAAACAACACTGAAAACGGACTTCGGATGTGAAAGTTGTGCCTTTAAAAAAAACCATAAATGGTAACCAAAGAGCCATGTGGAAATTAGAATTTGGTCCACTTAGTGATACCCCTCCAAATAACCTGACTTTTACAAATAAGTTGCTTTATCAAGTGACTCACTTTTATAAAAAGAAGTGGAGATCACTTTTACAATGAAGTTACTTTATAAAGGAAAGTTGCATCCAAAATAAATAACTTTAAAATAAAATATTATTACTTATAGAGATTCACTTTTATACTTGAAGTGAAATACACTTTACAATGGATGCATGAACTTTTGCAAAAAAAGTAACAAAAAAAAGACTTGAACTCAAGACCTCTTACTTAATGAGGCAACTTTTAACCAACTGAGCCAACAAAACATATTGTATTTTTAAGATGGAAGATTGGTTTTATTGTTGGTGTTATTATTGAAGAATTCCTTGGAGAGTGTGCTCATAAAAAACTCTATTCACAGAAGAAACAATTTTCTCTTCTCGATGACAACAAAGGTTAGATTTCAGTTAGCTTACCCAGAAAATGTACATTTTCCTCTTTGTTTCTATTTGTCGAGATCTCAAAAGGCAGGGGGAAAGAGAATACACAGATATAAAAGAGTAGAAACTAGGAAACAAACAATATAAAACCAAAATAATACTCTGAAAAAAAAAAAAAAATTAAAAAAGGTGTATTCAGGATTTATACCTCCGGATCTGACTGAAATGGTCATATCTTGGGCAAACGAAAACCTTTTCAAGTGAAATGAAAAATGTTCTTAACTGAAATAAGTGCTTCAGAAGAAATGGAACAATCCTCTCAACCCAAAAATCTATTGAAATGAAAGAAATGAAAGATGAGACAACCTGTCTTTACGATCTCGATCTGCAATGGGAGCGGGTCTTCAAACATGCTCAAATACTATGTCCGACAAAACATGTATTCCAACAGAGGACGAACACCTTCAATAACCAAACACAACCAAAGCAAAGATCAACAGACTGATGTTTTGACGTGGTAAAACCCCTATGGGGAAACATCCACGGTCCCAACCAACGCGACCACTTGGAGCAGTTTATTAATGCAAAAGAAAAATATTACAGAGATATTTTATGAGAGAGTTTCTCACAATCGATCATCGACAAATGACCCTCCATGCTCTTTAAATAGAGATCATGGAGAAATTAGGTGTTAAGCCTAAAATCAATGTAGTCATTACGAACGATGAGAATATGAACCATCATATCACTCTATGTCGAGAACATATCGTGACTATCGGATTTCCTAACTACAAATGCATACTAATGCATACTAAAGAAACACAGTTATACCTAATAACACATTAGACAAAGTAGATCTTAACTAACTCCTAAATGTCTAAATATCCTAACAGTTATAAAAACATGTTTGTTGTGAAGAAATATCTCTAAATATATTTTCATATCCAATTTGAATTATCTCAAATGTTTTGACATTAAATTATTTCAACATAAAATGGAAAAGATCTACTTAAAATAATCATTGTTGATCCGACCTATAAAATGAAAAACAAACTTCTTTATTGTAATTTTGAAGGACTAAATCTTAAATTGTTGAAAACCTATTTATGGGTTATATATAAGTCCAAGTAAAGTTTCTAGTCAATTGAAAAGAATAACTTCAATATTAGATAAAAAAAATATATTCTAGAAATATCTTTATGCCAAGTTTAACTTCAATATTAAATAAAAAATAGATATGGCTAAAGGAATTAAATAAAAAAAAGATATGGCCAAAGGAATGATTAGTGATACGAGACTTCAAAAAAATATAAAATAGAAAACCTTGGTAAATTTTTATTATCAAATGAATGAATTATAAACCTTTTTTTTTTTTTTTTGACGAAAAACATTTCAATGTATTTTCACATCGAGTTTCCATCATGTCATTATGACATCGAATCATTATGCCTAAAACAACCACTATTATTCGAAGGTGGAAAATGAAGAAAGATTGTAGATTAGGTTATCTTCTTGGCAGATTTGAAATAGTCAATGAAAGTTTTCAAAAATCCTGTTTATATTAAAGGTATTCCTTTGAATATTATTCTATATTCTAGGACCTTTTAGAACTATCTCATTTTGATCTCCTACGAGGAATATATAGTAAAAGACGACCTTCTACATATAACAACGTCATAGAATGCTACTCCAGTGCTGCATAAGGATATAATAGTGCTACATAAGGATATAATAGTGCTACAAATTCATACAGAAATGTTGTTAAATACTTCATTAATGTTAAAAAAAAATATAAATGATTTTTCATAAGGCTATAACAATGTTGTTACAACAATGCTACAAAACAATACAATAATGTTATAGAATAATGTTATAGAATGTTATGGTAGCACATTGAAAAGTTACATCAATGTTGCATAACACAATAATAGTTTTGCAACATTGATGTAGCCTTCCAATGTGCTACAAAAGGATACAACAATGTTATACAATGTTATGGTAGCACATTGGAAAGCTATATCAATGTTGCAGAACACAATAATAGTTTTGTGTAAGGTCACTTGCATTACAAGGTTATTTCCATAAAAGAAAACAAGTTTTTGTAGAATGCTATGTAGAACTTACTATAAAACACTCAATAGGTCATTTAGATTACAGGGTTGTTTCCATAAAGTGAAACAATTTGTTGTAGAATGCTATGTAGAATCTATTACAAAACACTATGTAGTTCATTAGAGAGCCTTCAAGATTACTATTAAACCATAAGAAGGAACTATGAAACCTTTCATAATGCTACAAAACCAATGATAATTGTTGCAAAATAAAGTTCTTCTCATTTTGGAAAACTGATTAAGAAATGCTAATAAGTAGCAACACATGAAACATATGGAAAAATCATTAGAACTCAAAAAATTAGCACCGGATAAAGAAATTGTTGTCTTTTATTTCCTAAAATTAGTAAAAGTATGAGGATCCAAGAAAGTTGTATAAGACAACTCATTTTGAATTCATTTAATTTAAAATAAATTTTGTAAGTTGTTATTACTATTATGAATTGTTTATAGTTATCAATATATTGTTTCTTATAATAAGTTTCCATAACACAAAGTTAGGGATAATGAACTAGAGATTTCTATGAAGTAGAGTTTATTTACAAACATAAAACTTTGTTATAATTGTTGATTTATAGATATAGATTAATACTAACAAGTTTATTGCAATTGATTTCATCTCTATGTTTTCTATGTATGTGATTAATCTTAATGTTCAATTAAGGACACCAATCTTTTATAATTAGTTACAGAAGGTTTAACCGCCTTACTTTGTTGAATTGGTGCCCACTCAAATGAAGTGGTAGGCTCCTTTATACCATTTCTATTGTATTAGTAGATGTTGATTATGTTTATTGTATTAAACATTTATTGTTGTAATATTTTTTTTTTATAGGATCTCATTTCAATTATAGTGTGGCTTCATGTATATTTAATTATTTTTCTTTGTTTTTATGGATTTTCATTAATCTACAATAACAAATATCATATTATCAATGATTTTTTTGTTTTTTATTACTAATACTAGCCATACCGATAATGCTAGCTATAAGAGTGTTGCTGCAAAATGATATGTTCTATTGTAAAATGTTATAACCTACTATAAAGTTATTGTAAAATGTTATAACATGCTATAAAATGCTCTACAATTTTCTATGAAAAACTACAAATAGATATATAACAATATAGGATAATACAAAGACCATAACACACGATGAAAATGTTATAACCTGCTATAAAGTGCTCTACAAATTTCTATGAAAAACTATAAATAGCTATAGAACAATATAGGATAATACAGAGGCCATCGCACTAATACAATCACACTAGATGAAAATGTATTGTAGAATATTCCAAATTGTAACATGACCATGAGAAGGTGTTATGGAATGAAATACAACTAGTGCAAAATGTGATTCCACTTATTAGAGAGCATTTTTAAAATTAATATTATTTTTATTGGGGAACATTCTATGGTTGTTGGTTAAAAAAATATTACACCAAAAAATATTACACCACTTTTGGTGATAGTTTGGAATCACCACCGTATGTACTTTTTGGCAACTGTTTCTAAAACCTACAAAATCACATATTAGAGGGCATTTTTTAAATTTTATATTATTTAAATTTTTAATGAGAGACATTCTATAGTAGGTAAAAAATATTATAGTACTTTTGGTGATAGTTTGAAATCACCACCGTATGTACTTTTTTGGCAGTGGGTTTTTAAAACCTACAACTAAAAGGTCCTTTTGGTTGCATTTCAAAATTGTCACTAAAATTACCTTTAAAATAGTTTTTTAAAAAATCAATAAAAGTCATATTTTCTCAGCAATTATAACTTCCATTACATCGAGTCTAATGACATTTTTAAAAATGATTGTTGGCCTCTTTCAAAACTATTTTTGGCAATAGTTAATAAACCTCATTAAATTATTATTTTTTAAATACGGTTTATTTATTATCATTTTGTTTCGGTAATATATATCTATAAAACTTGCCTATACTGCTTTTAATAATAGAAAATAAGAATCGCTAAATGCCCAACAATATAATAGTAGTTATAAAACAATTCCCCGCACATTACGAAATGATTTCCTAAATATGTGTATCCAAATCAAATGATCATATGTACAATAGTGGGTCTATTGCCTTATCTACATAGAAACTCTCAGTCCTTTACCATGTAGTCCCACTACTAGGGATAAAGTATTATTACATACACTATCAACCCCTATATACTCTAATTATGGTCATGATAAAAATAAATGTACCGAATCACAATGATTCAAATGTTTATAGCAATTATATGTCCACAATAAATATTAATATGGTAGTGAATGAACGTATGATGCAAGAGAAAGTTTCTACAAAGAAATGTGGTCGGAATATTAAGGGGCTAGCAAATAGTAATAAGATCTTATGACTAAAATTATGCTCAAAGAAAAAAAAACGCGCGAGGAGCGAGAGGACAAGTGGAGCGTGACCTAAGCAGAGATCAGCGCAGCGAGCAGCGAGCAGGGGTCCCCCAGCCATGGATGCTGGTGGGGGATCTGTCCCCACCTCTCCCCCTTTGCCAGAGATTGATGCCTTCAGGAAATTGGTGGCCGAGGCTTCCAAAAGACCTTCGTCAGCAGCACAACAGAAGTTCGTCAAGAAACTGGAATGCATCCCAAGCGTAGAACTACCATTAGAAGAAACCTGCAGGTCGGTAATCAATCTGGCAGACAAAGGTCTTATCGGGCAATTTACCAGGCTCTGGCCCTCTTCCAAATCCGTCGAAGCCTGGGTACAGAGGAACTGGAGCCCGCTCATCTCAGAAGGGATAAAGAGTCACTTCGTAGGGAAAGGTTATTTTGTTTTCGTCTTTGAAAACCCTGAAGATAAAAACCTCATTTTCAGAAATGGCCCATATTTCATGGGACCCCAGGGACTATATCTGAACAAATGGACCCCAGATTTTGATCCAGCTCAGGATGTGCCATCTGCTGTTCCAGTGTGGGTTCGCCTACCACATCTCCCTTTGCACTGCTGGAACCAAAAATCACAGCATGCAATCGGCAACAAGCTCGGAAGGTACATCGATCAAGCACCAAGGAAAGATAGATACTCATGCGCTCAGATCTAGAAGTGGGATTACCAGAGGCAATCAAACTTATAGCAGCAGATTGGACGCATATCCAGGAGCTAGACTACAAACAGTTACCTTTCAAATGTCGGCACTGCCATGGATATGGCCACTTCGCAAGGCACTGTAAAAAAAAGAATGCAGAGGAGAGTGAGAATGCGAAAACAAACCAGTGGATCACAGTTTAGAAAACAGGGACAGCAAGATCTAGAAACAAAGGAACAACGAAGAGTGACAACCCTGGGCAACTGGAGCAAGAGTAACTTGACGGGGACCCCAAACCCACGCCGCAATCAACAACGCAAGCAGAAAAGCTCAATAAGGAAACAGAAGAACCAGATATAATTGTGGAAAGCAGGGAACACCCAAAATCCCCCACAAAAAGAAAAGATACCGGGGAGCAAGGGCAAACGGCAGGATCCATGGAGGCAGCCCCCTCACCTTCATATGCAAACATAGCTAGAAAGAAAATGATCGAACCAGTAAGCTCCACTGAGGATGAGATCTTTGAAAGACCAGCCAAAAGAGCAGGAAGGAAGTCCCGTAAAGAAGCTAGGGAGGAAGAGGCAGAAAGACAAAAGACCCAAGGAAGCCAACCCACCATAGAAATGTCAATCGGCAGAAATACAAGGATAAGGTCTCAAAAAGGAGGAGGCMCRTCCACTCCCACTAGTAAGTAATGAAAATCGTCTCTTGGAACTGTAGAGGTCTGGGGAACTCGACGAATATTGAAGCAGTTAAGGACCTGATGAAAGTGGAACCAACAGACATTCTCATGCTCCAAGAGACAAAAATCGAAGGGGAAGCCCTTCTAGAGATCAACAAAAACAAATGGCAGAAGAATGCAAGGAAAGCAATCAGTGCAAGGGGATCCTCCGGAGGAATAGCAACACTATGGAAGGAAGATCAGTTCAGCCTCGTCAACTCATTCAACACTTAGCATTGGAGCTACACTAAACTGAAGCATACAATAAGTAAGTTAACCATTGCATTATTCAATCTTTATGTACCAACTTTGCACTCCGAAAAGAAAGACTGTTGGAAAACTTTAATTGAGTATCTAGAACTAATTTCCCCAAACAATATAATCATTGCTGGAGATCTCAACCTAGTAATGAATGGAAAAGAAAAGAGGGGAGGAAGGATCAGAAAGGACCAACAGATTCATGTAGTAGAAGATATGATACAACAATGGGACCTAATGGATTTTAAACCACGCAGAGGGCTCTACACCTGGACCAATAATAGGACAGGGGAGGAACACATTTCTGCCAGATTGGATAGGTTCTTGGTTCAAAGCACTTTGCTGTTGGAAAGGAAACTAATCTCCACAGCCATCCTTCCCAAGCTTACCTCGGACCACAAACCCATTCTGCTCTCATTAGAGGATGAAGAAATTTTAGGTCCAATCCCATTTAGATTCATCCCTTTGTGGAAAGAAAAGAGTGGTTTCTATGAGACAGTCCGAATGGCATGGGCCACCACAGTAACTGGGTCCCCCCATTTTGTTTGGGAACAAAAACTTAAAATAACAAAAACAACTCTCAAGGAATGGAGTAAAAGACCGGAAAGTAATCCCAACACCCAAAGAAAGGAGCTAGTGCAGCAGTTGGGAAAGCTGCAAAACGAAATGGAAATAAAAGAAATTGCTAACTTAGATCTGGAAAAGGAGCAAGCAATCCAAAGTAAAACTTACCATTCCTTCAGAATCAAAGAAGAATATTGGAGACTAAAATCCCGCTGCTTATGGTTGGAATCCGGGGACAGAAACACATCTTACTTCTATTGCCAATTCAAAGCCCGGCTCTCCAAGAATCACATCTCTGAAATCATAACTAATGATGGGAAGATTTGCAAAGGAATAGATCAAATAAAGGTTGTTGTTGTCTCACACTTTCACCATCTTTACAGCAAAGAGAATGATGATAACGAAGAAGGCAGCAAGGACTTCCTCAAGAACATCCCGGCTCTAGTTACACAAGAAGATAACACAACACTCTTGAGCCCAATCAATGAAGAAGAAATCTGCAAAATCATCTGGTCCATGGCCCTTGACAAAGCTCCAGGGCTAGACGGGTTCACTATTCATTTTTATAGGATATGTTGGAATATAATCAAATCTGATCTCATGAGAATGATAAAAGGATTCCTACTGAAAGCTAAACTGGGAGGTGCCACCAACTCAACATTCCTCGCTTTAATCCTGAAAGAAACAAACCCCGTCTCCTTTGATAGATTCAGGCCAATTTCCCTTTGCAACGCCTCTTATAAGATAATTGCAAAACTCCTTGCAAACAGAATAAAGCCTCTGCTAGGAAAACTCATTTCAGAATCGCAGGGAGGATTCGTCAAAGGAAGACATATCTTGGATAATGTGATCCTAGTTCAGGAAGCTATGCATTCTAGCAAACTCGGAAAAGAGAAGGGCATGTTGATCAAGTTAGACATGGCTAACGCTTTCGATAGAGTAAAGATGACCTTTCTATATCAAGTGCTACTCTCATTTGGATTTGAGCAAGAGTTTGTAAACATGATACAAGCCTGCACCCACATCCCATGGATAGCACCTTTGGTAAACGAGAGGCCAACAGAGTTCTTCAAATCTTCGAGGGGGTTGAGGCAAGGCTGCCCACTCTCCCCTTTTCTGTACGTTTTAATGGCGGATTCACTCAGCAGGAAGCTGGAGCAGGAAAGGTTAATAGGAGTTGTCCCAGGCCTGATAATTACGAAGGACCTCAAGCCAATTAATCACACTCTGTTTGTAGATGATTCACTTATGCTAGGAGGAGCCTCAAACAGAGTAGCTTCTGCATTTAAGAGCATACTTCAGAATTACTGCAATGTGTCAGGAGCCTTGATAAGCGAAAGGAAAAGTGTTGTCTATAGTTGGAATGCAACAGAACATGAAATCCAAAGGATTGCCAGCACCTTGGGGTTCAAAGGGTATCCAGATTGGGAAAAGATACAATACCTGGGGCTGCCATTAACATTGGGAATCAATAAAGTCAACCTGTGGGAAGGAGTCCTAACAAAAATTAAAGGGAAAATTGATTCCTGGGGAGGACACTAGCTCACACAAGGAGGAAAATTAACATTGATAAAGGTAGCACTCTCCTCACTGCCGATCTACCAAGCAACTTATCTCCTGGCACCCAAATCAATTTCTGGGCAAATCAACAAGTTCCTGAGAGATTTCCTGTGGCATGGTGGCAAAGGGAATCAACACAAGTTCCATTTGGTCAGATGGGAAACAAAAAAGCTGGCCATGAAAGAAGGTGGGCTCCATATTAGAGATCCAGCTCTTGTTAACATTGGCCTTGGATGCAAAATCCTGTGGAAGATGCACAATGATCCTTCTCATCCTGTAAGTAAAACACTCCTGCACAAATACATTCCCAGTGCTCAAATCCGAAATTTACAAAACGCCTTCCATAGGAAAAGCACGCAGCTGTGGCAATTATGCCTCAAAGGGACGCGAATCTTCACCCAGGATCTGTACCAAGTTCCTGGAAATGGGAGACGAACTTTCCTATGGACAGATCGGGTAATGGGGAGGTCGTCCCTTGCCTCAAATGCCAACCTGAATGAAATTCGTGTTTTTCTTGCCCAGAGAGGAATACAGAGGATCAATGATATCTCAAAATGGAATGAGGACGACTCTTGGTCAGACTGGCACTTCGACAATGTTCCAAATCGCCTCCTTCAACAGCTTGAAACGCTCAAAGCAGAGCTCCGAGATGCAGCACCAGTGCACATGAACGAAAAAGACAAATGGGGTTGGGGACCCACAGGGAGTTATTCTACAGCCAAAGGCTATGCTATGCTTCAATGCTAAAAAGTGCAAGATACCAGATATATAAAATATGTAGAACAGAAATGAAATGCTAGAAATGACAGAATAACAGTAAAATATCCAGCATAATCTTCACAATACACATAAATGATATACGAAATAGCAATAGAAATATCACTTTCAATCAGATAGCAATGTTCACAGGCCTCTTTTAGGGGGCAACCTCCAGTCGAGCAGTGCTCTACTACAATAATATCTAAGCTAGGGTTTTTCATACCCTCGACCCTTATTTATACTAAATATGTCTATTAAGAGAAACATCTAGAGGAAGATCCTTCTAGAAGTGGAAGCTTCTATTAGGTCTTCTTACATCCGCCTTATTCTATTTTATTGAAAGGTCTTATTAATATT